>OY735239.1:5444123-5461623 GCA_963457665.1 Thysanoteuthis rhombus | reverse complement strand
GCCGTAAAGTCGGTTAAAAATGATACATTGGAAATTGAATTTCAATTTTTTTTATAAATATGAGCATTTATCTTAGTAACAACTTGAAGTATAATAGTAAAAAAAGTATTTAATTACACATGAGTTTGAAGAGTCGAATTTTGTCTTTTTCCTCCCCTTTATATCGAAGTATTTTTATGGCATACTTGTTCTGCTTAAATTAGTTTCAATTTTTGTTGATATAGAGACGAAAAATTTTGCAATACATATTAAAAATTTTTCTTGATTATTTTACCCTCGATTCATCTCCCAACGCCTCTTCTGACCCCTAACCTTCAGCTGCCCTTGAAACTTTCAGCGCTTCTGGAAGGGGCGGCAGCGCAAACTTTTAGACTCACTGCTATATATCAACTGTCAAAATGATATTTTGGGGAAAACCCTTTACCATGTTATTCCACCGCCGGCCACCATCCGGGTCTTGTCAGAAGAGGGTCAAGGATAAAGTTAACTAAGTTCCCTCCCAGATCAAGTCATTTGATATGTGACAAAGATAAGTGTCGATTTGGGTGACCTTCTATTGACATAAATACTTACTAGACGGAATAAAGATAAAATTGGATCCGCGTTGATAAAAATGTCGCTGTCAACAAATCTATGTGTGTTTGTTTTCCTCGGCGAAGTTAGAGCAGAGTTGCCAAATCAGCAATTTTACGGCTAGATCTGGCGTATTTTTTTCTCCGTCCATCCGATAAGAACATACCATAGCCGGAAATCAGGCCATTTGAAAAAAATAATTAATAAGTTTCATAAAAGTACAATCTGTATTAGTTAATTTGTTAGTTTATAGCTATATCTTTTTCAAAAGTGGGCTCTAAATGAGCGTACTCATCATAATCACTCTGTTATCGTCCATTGTTGGACAAAGACCTTCCCCAGAATCCGCCACAATTCTCTATCAAAGGCGTCAGTATTTTTCTGAATTTGTTAAAGTTCATTTCTCCATCTTGTATTCTGTCGGCCTCGGTTTCGCATGTGATCTTTGGGGATCCATGTCGTAAGTCGTGATGTCCATCGGTTGTCAGCTATTCTTGCAACATGGCCTACCCATTGCCATTCAAGTTTTTCCAATAGATTCTGTGATGTCTCAGACTCCAGTTTTCTCCCTTATATACTGTGCTACTGTGCTGTCTTGTGATCAAATGAGTATACTACCCATGGCAAAAATATAGAATCGCCACACTTGTAGGATGCCTTTCCAGCTTTTTTACTTCGAAGCCAAAACAAGAGTAAATCACTGATACGACACGAAACAATCTTCGCTTAATAGCTGAACATTCTGTATTCATTAAATATACTTCAATCATACTAGATTAAAATATCTAAAGTATTGGTATATTTTTCCTGATCAAGTTCGCGAAAACGTTGCATCATTCATACCGAGGAAAAGATTATGGAATCACCTCGTAATTCGTATTCCTCAAACAAATACCTGCTCAAGTCTCAATATGCAAATTAGTCAACCGGTAAAAGAGAGAAGTCGCAGACCATAACGACTTGCTGTTGGACTGAGTCAATTAAAACGAAACATGGCTTTAACAAGAGAGCTCAAATGACATTATGAAAAGGATTGTAAAATCTCTTTGATAAGGATATCCAATATGGAGTATGACAAAAAATGTTGGTTGCTCCCATCAGATGTGTCTAAAATTCGGTGCCATATGAAACTAAATGGGGGTGGGTTTAAAAAAGAGACCATAGTAGTAGACTCCAGAAGACGTCACGACATCGGGGTAGAAAATTCAAAGTGATACGCCTTGAAAATGAAAACGTCTAAACAAAGCCTATGGACAAAAACAAGAATCTACGTTAGAGACAGGACTGTGAAGTAATCGGCTGAATGGGACGGAACTTACGTACACAAAAGCCAGAACGAGAACATCAACACCTAACAGCTAAACCTCCTCTTTTTCTGGCCTTTCCTTCGGGATCAAAGTGTAGTATCTGTTCCACGTCATAGACTGAGAAGTCGGTACTGACACTTGCCCGTCGAATGGGCCGGAGATTGTGTGTGGATTTACATCAAAGCCCGATTGCGACGGTGCAAGTGTTAGCCAATGAGGTTTTACTGAGACTGCGTTTGCTACGTGCATCGGGGAGCCTTTGGACTCGTTCTTTGGCTCTCCGATCATTACTCGGCCCAGCTGCAGGGGGTCAGTTTCTCCGGAGCAGCACTGCTCTATTGCTCTCAAAGGAGCAGGTCCCCTGGTGGACACTTTCGGGGCGGGGGCTTCTACTGAGTGCTTGGCAACCGTAGCTGCGTCGGCTGGAGCCATTTTTGCTCCTATTTCTTCCCACAGTAAGCCCGACCTTGTGTCAAATATTGCTGTGGTGGGACAGTGATTAAATAGAATCAACACCTAAACAGAAGAAAACAACGTTACAATGAGTTATAGAGAAGCAACAGAGGAGTGTGGTTGATTTGATGAAAGTGATATTCGGTGATGAATCATGAATGTGCTTTGCTACAACGTTTGTACGTCGTTATTCCAATGAACCGTATAAAGATGGCTTCCTGGTGGAAACGTGAAGTCCAGATCTCAATCCTTACTAAAATTTATGGTAGAAATTTGCAAAAAGCTGTCCATGACAAGACTCCATCCTAATATGTCAACTGCTTTTCGGAAAGTTGGAACCAGCTTGATGGAGGATATTGTCTTCCGTTGGTAGATTCTATGCCTCGGAGAATTCAAGCCGAAATAAAAACTCGGAGAAGAGCAACGAAATATTCATTGGCCTGTTCATATTTTTACCCTTAAAATTGAGTGATTTGATATTCTTCCTTCTACTTGATATGAATAAATATACCAATAATCTGACTAATTTGATCTTTGAGGTATATTTCATGTATTCAGAACATTAAGCGATTAAACACACATCGTTTGGTGTCATATCTGTGATTTGTCTTTTCGATAAAAACAAATTCAGAAAATACTGGCTCCGCGACGCCCATGATAGAAAAGTGTTTTGAATCTTGTGGAAGTTCTATGTCCAACGACAGACGTTAAAAGACTGATGATGATGCTGATGATGATCGTTTTAAGTATGGTGATTCAATATTCTTCACCGTGAGTTGTATGTATAACGTTTTTAGCTATAGAAAAAATAAATCTTGCCGATTTTAGCCATTTAAAAAAAACAGTTTTAGCAATAAATAACAAACCGTAATTGGCAAACCTGTGAGGTATATTAATATTGACCGAGTCTTTCTGTCTGTCAACACGATATCTCGAAAGGTCTTCAATGAATTTCAATAGAAATGATAAAATTAGGGGGCGTATCCTTTCATACCTACTTCTATGTCGGAGTGATAACTACGTTACCAAAAGTAGCTGCTCTCTGAGTGCTTCAAAGGTGCTCATTGTATGCTTTTTAGATTTTGCATGAATCGAGAACCGAGAATCACATTTCGGTCATCAATGCTATGCGCATGCGCTCTTCTCTCAACATCTATCTATACAGGTGCAAATGGGTTTGGAAGTATTTACATGATAAATAGAAATCAAATTTGACCATGTCAATGTGTACGTTTGTTTTTATATCTCGGAATTTTTGAGATGAGGTATTATTATCATTTCTACTGATATTCAAACCATCCTTATCTTGGTTGTTTTTCATACAACGTTTCGGCCGTTTATCCGACGGGGTATATTGACCCCCGTCGGATAAATAAAGGGTTCGGTTCGTTACTTCCCCAAATCTACCAGATGATACCTGACGAAGGCCGTAGAGTGCAACGGTCGAAGCGTTGTATGAAAATAAACCAAGATGAGGATGGTCCGAATATCAGTAGAAATAAGTTTGTTTTGTCTGTATCTAATGTTTATATTCATGTGTTTGAATGATGGAAAAAGACAAAGAGTTTGCGTGTCAATAGGCCTCTTTTACAGTGATATATATAAATATATATATTATTGAATCACCCACAGACAGCTGTTTCGTTTTATTACAACTCTTCAGTGTGGCTATAGACTGTCCATCATCCCATCCAGTACCACGAGGCAGAATTGAAACCTTCAGACCCGGAGGCCGGTATCCTACTTCTGCGCTAGGGTACTGGATGGTCAGTAAGGCCGAATTTATGCAATACATTTATTTCAACTTATATTCCCCATCTACCAGGGTGCTCAATTCCTATGGAAGAGCATTGCATAATGCTTACAATGAACAAGTTACCTCACTTAAAGAGTGATCAACCCTGAATAGAGGAGCGTTAATTATTGTCATCCACAGACATCTGTTTCGTTGTATTACAACTGTTCAGAGTGTTTGTAAACTATCCATTATCCCATCCAGTACCACGAGGCAGGATTGAAACCTTCGCTTCAGACCCAGAGCTACGGAACTGGACGGTCAGTGAAGCTGAATTTAAGCGATATATTCAATTTTTGCTTAAATTCCCCATCCACCAGAGTGCTCTATTCCTATGGAAGAGCATTGATATATATGTTAATATAGATAGATAAATTATAACGAGACAGAACTCCTTCACATCTATACATATGATTATGCATTGCGTTAGATTATATACAAATTCTTATCTGAAATGATCTGTCACTTGATGTATCACTCAAACTAAACAACGTAAAATAGAATAAACAATGTTGTTGCAGGAATCGACCCTGCCACCGATAGGCAGCCGTTTCAACGTAGCGATACGCTTGCTATAGAGCTAAACAGCCTACTGATAATGCTGAGGCTGAAACACTGCTTTAAAGCCCAACTCTTACTCATCGTCGGTCTTTTTCGTCTCTTTCAATGCGACAGTATGTATTCAAGAAACGACCATTTTGATCCGACAGAATGAATCATAAATGGCGTTATATTACATGAAGAATTATCTGAAATGATTTCCCGTCGCTACATGGTTAATGTATCACTTGAACTAGACAATGTGAAATAGAATAAGCAATTAAAGAAAATGGGGCTGCTGCAGGAATCAAACCTTTGAGCGATAGAGTAACCGCTTCAACGTAGCGTTGCTCTTACCATTGAGCTGAACAGCCTCCGGTTATGCTCACTTTAAAATTGAAAAAAAAATAAGAAAACTGTTTTCATTTCCGTTGTCTGCTTGCCCTTGATCGACTAACCTCAGTTGCTGTAAATCGATAATCAAACAAAGAGATAAGTCACCATCTACCCGAGGCACCACTATCGCAGTAAATAATTGAACAACCATAGCGTTAAAATTAGGAGTCATGTGCAAAATCCAATCGAAGAATAAATATGGTCAGAATGAATTCTGTTAGTGAAATCACAGGCGTTCCACGTTTGAAAAAATCTAAAATAAAGTAGCTAGCTCAATCTTCAAAAGTAGCAAGCCCAACCTTCAAAAATAAGAAGATCTCACTAATCCCAGAAAGAAGGGTGTATAACCAACGCATCCTCCCAATAGTCACTTATGGAGCTGAAACATGGAACCTAACCAAGAGACTGATCCGCAAATTGATAACCAAGCAACGTGCACGTGAAAGAATTATGCTGGGCCTCACATGGAGAGACCACAAGACAGCACAGTACATACGAGAAAAGACAAGAGCCAGGGACGTCATAGAATCAATTAGAAATCTCAAATGGCAGTGGGCTGGCCATGTTGCAAGAAAGGCGGACAACCGATGGACATCACGACTCACGACATGGATCCCCTGTGATCACATGCACAAACGAGGCCGGCAGAATATTAGATGGAGGGATGAGCTAGACAAGTTCAGAAAGTACTGGCTCCACGACGCCCATGACAGAGAAGTGTGGCGAATCCTGGGGAAGATCTGTGTCCGACGACGGACGCTAAAAGACTGATGATGATGATGATGATGATGATGATGATAGAGTAAAAACAAACAAACAAACAAACAAACAAACAAATATCTAGAAATATCTGGGAAACGAAACATTCTTAGAAGACGTCTTGTTGAATACTGATGTCAATCTAGTCTGTAGACAAAAGGTTATGACCAGGAACGCTGGAACACTCAAACACACGTAAGTATAAAAAGGGATAGAACCCTTTGCCATATTTGATGGCTACGATTATTCAACAAGGTAGACAGTTTTGCCAACAGTTTGGGTAGAAGGTTTCGTATGGAAACCAGTTGATCAGCACTTGTTGATCAGGAAGAAGTTTAATTAAAAAATATATTTATAAAGGTTTTAATTAGTTTGACGGCTTACCGGATATATTCATTCAAAGATTTCCTCCACTTTGTTCCCGAAGATACACATTATCATATCCACAGGAAATTCACCGGAAAAGGAATTAAGAAAGTTCATAATGGGGAAAAATTCACGTGATCGATATAATACTCCAGACCGTACGTCTATCGATTTTAAGCTTTTCAGTGAGCAAAAAAAAGGAAAAAGAAAAAAAAGAAGGAGCAAGGTGTTGGGTGTGGAAATACTTCCGATAGAAAATTGAAAATGTGATCACAACAATACCACAAGAAATTGCGCCTGGGGAATCTGGAAAACCCTGAGAAAGAAACAAACAAAAGAAGAAAAAAAAAAGACGCGGTTGTTGTAATGACAAACTTATGAAGGTGTCTTGAAGAATGAACTTAAACCAGATATCGCACGTGAGCTGAGCTGTTACAATCCAAAACTTTACCCACATAAAAGGAAATATTTTTCCAACAACTTTTCAAGAGAGTGTATGCACACACACACACACACACACACACACACACACACACACACATATATATATATATATATATATATATATATATATATATATATATATATATATACTGAAAAAACTTCTGATGATCCCAACGGTGATACCTAACGAACAATAATAGAACCCAAATATATCAACAGCAATAATAACATTAAATATTCTGTGTATAACACAAAATATTTGGAAGTAGCTCATTCATCATCATCATCATCATCATCATCATCATCATCATCATCATCAGTCTATTAACGTCTGGCATTTGGCATAGACCTTCCCCAGGATTCGCCACACTTCTCTATCATGGGCGTCGTGGAGCCAGTACTTTCTGAATTTGTCTAGCTCGTCTCTCCATCTAATGTTCTGCCAGCCTCGGTTGCACATGTGATCTGGAGGGATCCATGTCGTGAGTCACGATGTCCATCGGTTGTGCGCCATTCTTGCAACATGGCCAGCTCAAAGCCATTTGAGATTTTTTAATGGATTCTATGATGTCCCTGATTCTCATAGAATCCAAAAATATCAACAACAAAAATAACAATGAATATTCTGTGTATAACACCGAATGTCTTAACGTAGCTCATCAACAGCAATCAAAAAGTAATTGACTTGCGCGACCAGATATCGTAAAATGATCTGGAGGACTGTTTGGATTGAAAAAAATCGAAATCTCAAAACTAGAATTCTTTTTCAGCTCAAATGCAAAATGTATTACAATAAATATTACGTGGAACTTGATTTATAATTCGACTGATATAATCATAAATACATTCTAAACTTTGAAATGATCTCCCATTGATACAAGGTGAAGGCATCATTTGGCTTCGACAGAGTAAATAGAATTAAAGAAAATGGCCTATTACATGAATCAAATTGTTCAATTGTTTATTCTATTCATGCTGTCTAGGGCAAATGATACATTCACTGCGTATAAAAGGAATTATTTTCAAATAGTTTCAAAGTGATATAAAACACACACACACAAACACACACACAAACACACACACACACACACACACACACATATATATATACATATATATATATATATATATTGATGAAAATGACAATTTGGAAGATGAAGAGGAGAACTCAAGAGATTGGTATCTCATCTCAATTCGATGCATTTTGACGGGAGCCTGCCATCTTTTTCAGAGAAAAATATTTGCAGAGGTTCATAGAAAGAAATTGGTGTTTACATGTTTTGATGCTGAAGAAAAAATTCTATTGGTGGCAGGTTGGATTCCTGCAGTAGCCCCATTTTCTTTACTCGTTTATTTCCTTTACATTTCTAAATTGAATGATATAATAACTACGTAACGACGGGAAATCATTCCAGATAAATTTCTATGTAATATAACGCAATTTATCATTCATTCTGGCGGACCAAAATGGCCGTTTTGTTGAATACGTTCTATTACGTTGAAAGAGTCGAAAAGACTGAGAATGAGCGAGATGAGAATTTGGGTTGAAAGCAGTTATTTGGCCTTTACCTTACCAGTGGGCTGTTTAGCACAATTGTAAGTGCATCGCTACGTTGAAGTGGCTACATATCTGGTGGCAAGTTCGATTCCCGCAGCCACCCCATTTTCTTAAATTTGTCATTCTATCTACGATGTCTAATTTGAATGATATATTAATCGAGTAACGATGAGAAATCAATTCAAGTAAGTTTCTACCTTACATATCGCAATTATAATTCATATATATATATATATACATAAAAATTAGGTAATGTTTTTTCCTCTAGAGCGTACATTCTGTTTCTTTTATATTTTCAAACAAACCTTTTTTTTTCAAAGGGAAACAGAGTGTACAATCAGTAATGAGCTGTAATGAGCCGTTTATAGTCGTATCTTTATTGGTATTGAGTGCTTTTTTTTGATACCGAGAAATATTTTATACCTTAATCCATATACACACATCTGTGGTTTATTCTATCACTGTTCTCTTTATATATATTTATGTATATATATATATATATATATATATATATATATATATATATATATATATATATACATATACATATATATATATATATGTATATATATATATATATATATATATATATGTATATATATATATATATATCTAACATACTCACACAGCACACACCACTGAAGATGGGAATAAATCCTGAAATATGTCTGGACCATTGACATCAACGAATGAATAAACTTTACCTCAAAACACTTTACTCCCAAGTCGGTCTCACTCTTAACAATTCATAAAATATATATATATATATATATATATATATATATATATATATATATATATATATATATATATATATATATATATATATATACATACAAACACACACACGCACACTCACACACACATATAGATATGTATGTGTGTGTGTGTGTGTGTGTATGTGTATAAATAATTTCAGGAAGTCCCTAATTTTATACAAATATTCTAGCTAACAAGTTATCTGAAAATGGACACAAATCTAGCCAATTTTAGCTATTTCTGAAGAGCGTTCCAACTTGATATATAACCTTACTTGGGAAGACTGAAACCAGGAACGTAATTAAAGATTTCGGGGCCCTCAGTGTAGGTTCTTTGAAGAGCCCACCCACACAAACATTAATGAGATCTGTAACTGGTTATCATCAGTAGAAAATGAAGTAGGTGAACTATTATTCATAAAGCTTTTAGGAAGCCCTCATTGAGGGGACGGGGTTGGATTGCCACACCCCTTCCTCATGTACGCCTTTGACTAACACCAACGCTTATCTTGTGGGAAATCTTTTGCTTGTGGTATACTTAGTCCATTACTCGGCTTTTCATAGAATTAGCGAGATCATCAGAATCCGTTGTGAATTAGTTTTCAAGAAGATTCTTTTAATTACCGATTCAAAGGACGAGGAATTTTCCGAATGGAAAATAAAAAGCTTGAAGCCTTTGTTCAAGTGCAACGCATGTTAGTTTTGAATCGTCAGAAAAGAAATGATTGAGGAATATATTAATTAATTTCATCCTTTGAAGTAAAAAAAAGAATGAGGCAAATTTTAGAAAACCGTCAAGCAAATCTGTCAGCATAGGTTTCTTCAGTTTTCACATTGGTCTGGTTGTCTATCTATGGATCACTCTTTATTATGTCCAGAAAAAATTGTTTGTCTTTTTTGTTTTTTTCAAATGGCCTCCAAAATAGGGTTTTAGAGCGGTTCAATTTGCAACATAAGTTTACAGCATTCACGCTTGTTTTTTTTTTTACTTTTCTTTAGTGATCACCATCCAACAAAAGCCGATAGAAGTAAATCATTCGATTTCCTGATTTTCCTATTTTTTTAATTGATCACCCCTAAGACAACACATTGCTAGAAAACGTTGATCGCATGATGGTTTCTATAGGGAGACTAACCAGACCTGTTATTTGTTTTTTCTTTCTTTTAATATGTGACAAGATGAAAGCTAACCGACTTGAAGATGTTTGCAACACATGGCGTACTGATGCCTTGCAGACCTTTTTAATTAGATAAACTTTTACTTAGAAGCTAATTAACGAAGATATTTCCATATGTCCTTTGTTACGTACTTGGAGTAAAGATACTGGTAAAGTCTTTGTCTAGTACTTCCCTTGTTTTATCAAGTGTAAAGTATTTTCTGGTGAGATTTGGTTGTATTATAATTATGGAAAGATAATTGTTTTTTTTGTGAACTTTCCTGACGTTTATATAATCTGAAGTTCGTTTAATGAAATTCACTCGGAAAAAGCGATTTTCAGCAAAGACATTGTTACGAAATCGTCAGGAAGATTGGAAATATATTTCATAAATCTTTATCAACCTAGTTATTCAAAACTGGATAAAATCTCCCCTACTCTTTGGCGGCCTAGTCTCAAAAGTAAAGTCCGAAGAATATCATAGCCACCAAAGAAGGCCTAGGGTTTTATCGTTTTTTATATGCTTGCCTGTTTGTTCATATGTTTGCGAGAATACTCATTTAAGTGTTTGTGAGTTCCAGCACTCCTGACCATACTGTTTTATCTACAGACTTGAAAATTGGTATCAGTACGGAATAGATAATACTCCGTCTAAAATATTGTTTGTTTTTTAATTTTGGGAGAAAAAAAAATTGGAGGTTTTTTGGACTGTGTTTTGAAACGTTTATTTTTAACATTTAGATTCTCTTGCATTTAGATAATTCTAGATTCTTCAAAAAAATTGATTCGATATGTTTTTCAGTGGAGATAAAATCTATATCCTCGAGAATGAGGATATTTTTATACATTTTTTCTTACTCTATTTTAGATAAAAAATGAAATTTGCACTGATGTCATAAAAAGAATTTATTCTGATCATATTTATTCTTCAACGGGGTTTTTTTCTTACATGACTTCAAATTTTAACCCTTGTTCCATTATTTACTACGGTGTCGAGTATTGCATAAATCTTTAACGATTAAGATAGTTAATACAGCATAAAATCACACCTGCTCAGGGGCGACCTGGTCAAAATAGCAAAGTGTTATATTAACCATTTTCTATGCTCTATAGACGTGAGCGTTTGTAAAATAACACACTACCCTGGAACAAAATGGTGTTATCAGTCATGACTGGTCTTAAATATACATTATTTAACGTACTGATTAAGAATAATAAATGTCAGAACGCATAAGCCACCTAGACCCACCAACAGTGTTTAAAGCTATCCGTTGTGGGTAACGGTAATTGACAACAATAACAAAATTTCATGAAAAGTGTGGTTTTTCACCCTTTACGTAACCAAGATATTTTAGAAAAAGGGATGATCCAGGAACAAGTTACTTCTCTTATCTTTTGTTGGGTAGTGATCACTAAAAAACGACTTTTGGAAAGAACGAGCGCGAACGTTGCCAGATACAAGCTGAACGACGAATTTAGCGTTGATTTATATTGTAAATTGACCCTCCCCACTTAAACCTTATTTTCGAAGGGAATTTAAAAAAAACAAATGTTTCACCAACTCATTGAGTGGAGTGTGATGGCAAATTTTAAAGTTTCTGAAATCAACAGTTGGGCTGAGTGAACTCCAGATACATTGATACGTTGATACACATGACTGTCAGAACAAATGAATGTCCTAAGCCAAGAAACGGTATTTAAGGCGGTCTATTGTGAAAAGCGATGATTCAAATAGAATAAGTAAAAGTTGCATATCCAAATTTCCCCAAATCATAATAGCAAACGCTAAGTCTACTTCGAGATGAAACTTTTAATCTATTTACTTTTAAACATTTACATTTGAAATGAATCTAGGAAAATTTATCAAGACTTGACAAGCTAATGGAATCGATTGAAACATGTACAGAACTCGTCATCACAGTCAATAATTGAATGGCCGTAGAGTTATAATTTGATGTCGTGTCGGAGGATTACATCGAAAAATAAATATGGTCAGAATAAATTCTATGTATGACATCACATGAAAATTCTGGGGAATCTATATGTTTGTTGAGAGGGATAATATGTTCCAGCATCTACATTCTGGAGAGTGTTAATAATAAACCCGTCAGAATAAAGCCTCTAAAAGAAAAAAAAAAAAAAGAAAAAAAAATTCAGAAGGGGTTTAGTGAAGTACTGCAGTCAATTCTCAAGTCGTTGGACAAAACGGTATGGCAAGGAGTGTTAAAGCGCAAACATACAAACATGCGCTTATATAAAAAGAGTAGAACCCTTAGCCAACGGTTATTCAATTGCACGCTTACATATAAGGATATGAACAATTTTGAATGGAACTAACCTACAACCTGGATAATAGATAACGTCTATTAACTCAGAATATCTCTTTTAAAATATATTTGTTCGGTTTGCTAAGAAACTAATTAAACGTTATTGAATTCACAGTGAAACAAAAGAAGACATTCGTATTTTTTAAATCGCTTTACGAATATACGAGAGGTTTGAAGCGAAAGGAAACTGGTCTAGTTAGTCACTCAACAGAAACCGTCACGTGACCAACGTCCTTTGGCAACAAAATTGTTGGGGATGATCACATAAAAAATTGGAATAAAGGTTTGATCAAGGAACTATTCACTTTTCTCCGCTTGTTGGGTGGTGATCATTCAAAATGTCCGACTTAGAAAAAAAACAAACAAATTGTGAATGCTGACGGACACAAACAATGGGATCCATTTAGCATGAACTTACATTGCAATTTGAAAATTGGCTACAGGGGTGATCAATGAATAAGTCACTGCTCTCACCAAATTGAACCCCAAAATAAAAACCTATTGAGAGGAGGTAGAGAAAACAAAACTTTTTTCTTAAAAATAAAGGCTATATGTTTAAATTTTCAGTCTTGTTGCTCCATTAATGCTTCCTGTACGTGTGGTATAAACGGCCAACCAGACGGACCAGCTTAAAAATTGAAGAAACCTGTGTTGACAGTTTATATTTACAGTGTCTTATTCCGTCGATTTATCAATAACCTCACGTAAGACAATATTTCTCATGGTAGACTCTTTTTAGCTTTACGGTTTTTCCCTTATTCCTTTTCACCGGTAGAGTAACAGAGTGCAGAGGTCATCAACCGACTTCCGGTTCCACAATTAAAAAAACAACAAAACAATATTAGTTTCGCATTGGAAAAATCTATCTTGTCTCCTTTACGTTTTTTTTAAAATGTATTTTTCAACTACTATTTGGCATAGTCAGTTAGTATAGGACAGCCAATTTATACTGAATATGAAATCACATAATATTTAGTTATTTTATCGATTTTGTGTTCATTGTTTCCCTCTGAATCTTAGAGCTGCCTATCACTGAGTAGCTATGGTTCATTTATTAACTAGTGTGATACAAGTTTCAGGCGGTCTAATCGACGAACTGCTGCTTTGTCAAGAAGATATGTAGGTAGCGACTACTATTACCTTGAACAGATTGCAACCTTTGAGTCAGCGTGGTGTTTGACCCTGCAGCTGTCAGTCTTGTCTTAATTGTTTTTTTAGACATTTCCCCAATTGTCTAACGAACTGCAGTTTGCTGTGTAAATTGCAATACGATTCGGCTTTTCTTGCATAAAGTTCGTGTTTTGAAACCAAGTCATACAGGCACGGTTTCTGTTTGTTAAAATACTTATGAGCGGTAGCACACACACACACACACACACACATATATATATATATATATATATTTACATACATACACATATATATATGTGTGTATGTGTGTGTGTGTGTTTCTCTTAAATGAAAACGGAATTATGTACCCTACTTTTATCTATAAATGATCTATTGTCTGTCAGATGTTACTGCAATTAAATAAGTAATTTACTGTGAAATTCAACCTGAGAAAAACCAAGTTAATCATTATTTGGACACACAGACGGGCTCACACACACACACACACTCTCTCTCTCTCTCTCTCTCTCTCTCTCTCTCTCTCTCTCTCACACACACACACACGCACACACACACATGTACACGAATATTATGAATATATATTTTGGAGTGTTCATCTCTAATTATTTCCGCTTCTTTTATTTATTTCAAGCTATAATGCATCCTCTCGTCCGGCTATTGTTTTTCTGTACCAAAGTCTCTATCCGAGATCTTCTCCACAGTTTTCCCCTTTCTTGTCGTAAATGTTTCTTCTGCTTCAAGAAGGTTTATTTCTTCACGGCAACCACTTGAGACAATTCATGCCATTGTTTTAAGCCATTCACCGCAAAATAAACATTCAGTCCAAGTTGCATTGCGGAAATTTCTGTGCAAAGAACAACTAGAATGCCGTATGTTTGAGTTATTCATTTTCACATGTGTGAGCATCTCTACCATAAATTGCTGTCACCGACTGACACACTGAAATGTTTGTGACCCCCCTTTCTCAGTATTGCAAAGTTAGATGTTGGTGAACTACGTCCCTTACACAGTATTGCTAATTTATATCTTGCCGTGTTACGTCCTTTGCAAAGTATTGCAAATTTAAATATTGCCAAGCAGCTACGTCCTTTGCTCAGAATTGCAAATTTAGAGATTGTCCAGCTACATGCTTTGAAAATTATTGCTAATTTACATGTTACCAAGCTACGTCCCTTTCTCAATATTGAAGATTTATATGTTATCGAGATACGTCCCTTTCTAAGCATTTCAAATTTTGATCTTACTGAGCTACGTCCCTTACTCAGTATTGCAAATTTTGATGTTACCGAGCTACGTCTCTTTCTCAGTATTGCAAATTTTGATGTTGCCAAGCTACGTCCTTTTCTCTGTATTGAAAATTTATATGTTATCGAGCTACGTCCCTTTCTAAGCATTTCAAATTTTTATGTTACTGAGCTACGTCCCTTTCTCGGTATTGCAAATTTTGATATTACCGAGCTGCGTAGTTAGTATTTTGACAAAATATATAATATTTCATTTGATTGATAATAATGATAAAATCTTTGATATTTCTAATAAATTAAGAAATACTCCATTCAAGAGTAAATGTTGAAGATTACTGTCACATTCGCTTTACTAGTAATGTGTGTATATTTCTTAGATTTTAGATATATCTCAGGAGAATCTGGACATTTCTAAGCATTTAAGAATGTTTTCGTCGCAATTTCAAATGTAAACATGAAAATGAAGTT
Source organism: Thysanoteuthis rhombus (assembly GCA_963457665.1). NCBI lineage: Eukaryota > Metazoa > Mollusca > Cephalopoda > Oegopsida > Thysanoteuthidae > Thysanoteuthis > Thysanoteuthis major. The sequence goes on along the minus strand of OY735239.1, from coordinate 5,446,347 downwards.
AGAAACATTGCCCTTTCTGAATCTTTCTACAAGTGAACAGCTGACATATCTATAGTTCGACTTTCATGATTGTTTGTCTATCTTATCGTTAGAATATTTTAAATACTTCACTCACTTTACTTCCTTTGTTTTTGTACTTGCGAGTTTTTTTTCTTATGACAAAATATCACAAAAAAATGACCATCTAAAAGATATAATACGTTTTGGCATTCAAGGTGTGAGTATTTTAGAAATTGGTATACAGTTTTTGTAAGTTTCTTTTCATAGGTTATTTTCATAGGCGTCTGCTGACATTTTTTTAGTCGTTCGGACAAAAGGAAATATTTCCATGGAGGTGGTTATGATATATATTCAGAATATATCTCATTGGCAACCCTCTAACCAGCAAAGAATAATATGATCTTTCTGTATCGGTACATGTTTCGATTCTCGTTTGTCCCCTACAGCGGAACCCCATGGTTGTTTCTAAGCATATGATTAGAAAAAAGAGGCCACTGTTTTATCTGACAGGGAATTCAAGTATGTAAGGGATCTTGATGTTATAAATCTGTCTCTAATACCAGGATGGTGATAGATTTGGTATTTGTGACTGTGACCTCTGTTTATTGTTCTTTGTGTTTTTTAGAGCATCAGTTTACGCTGTTTGCAAATATTACAGTGAGTATCTGTGTCCATGTGTACTATGTTGTGTGTTATCTTGTGTGTGTCGGGTCACTTCTCAACCTTCTGTATTGTACAATAGTAAGATAGTCTGTAGTATTCTCTGACAGTCTTCATGTGACAAGTATTCTATTAGGGGTACCAGATTTGCAGCCTTTCTGTGGAACTTTTCTCACCTTTCAGCAAATATTACAATGAGTATCTGTGTCCATGTGTACTATATGTTGTGTGTTATCTTGTGTGCGTCGGGTCACTTCTCAGCTTTCTGTATTGTAGAATGGTAAGATGGTCTATAGTATTCTCTGTCGGTGTTCTTGTGATAAGTATTTTATTCGGGGTACCAGATTTGCAGCTTTTCTGTGGAACTTTTCTCACCTTTCAGCAAATATTACAATGAGTATCTGTGTCCATGTGCACTATATGTTGTGTGTTATCTTGTGTGTGTCGGGTCACTTCTCAACCTTCTGTATTGTAGAATGGTAAGCTAGTCTGTAGTATTCTCTGTCCGTCTTCATATGACAAGTATTTTAGTTGGAATACCAGCTTTGTTGCTCTTCTCTGTAAACTTTCTAACTTTTCTTAGTACTTTTTGGTCAAATACATTCCTTTCTTACTGTTTCTAACTACAAGATAAGGATCATTATTTTCAAATTTATGATTACTTATTACCTTCATCTTAATCAATTCTATTTTTTATTGCAGCCTATGCTCTGACTGATAATCCTTTGGCAACGAACAAACAACGCTGATTTTAAATAAAAAATAAGACAAGAATTTCAACCCCCACCAGTTATGAAGAGAGCTTAGTCTGCACCCATCTGCTCTATAGAGCTACTAAGACTCAACCATAAGGCAGAAGTCTAAATGACACTATTATACCCATCTTTAATTCAGATGGGCGGTCATGATTGTTTAATTTCTAGTAGTTTCAGTTTTTCAATAATAATCACATTGTTATCCCCAGTTCCTCCAATCTCGTTTTCTGTGTCTTTTGTACGGTTCCGAGTGCACATACTATTACTGGTACTACCCTAACTTTCATGCTCCAAACCACCTTCATTTCCCTTTGCCAGGTCCTGGTATTCCCCTACCTTTTCACTCTCTTATATATTTACTCTCTTATCCACAGACACGGCCACATCAATCAGGTTTTCCTTCCCTTGTCCACGGCTACAAAGGTCTAGTCTTTTCGCTTGGATGGGTTGGTAAATTTAGAATAATTAATGGCTTCCATTTTCAAGGGCTGTCTCCAGTTTGTGATGATACCATTTGTCCGCATGATCGAATCCCATTAGTTTGCTCAATTCACAGTGTATCACTGTTGCTACCCTGTCGTGTTTGTTTTTACACTATTTCTGGGCTAGTTATGTGGTTTACGGTCACGTCCCTTTCACCACATAGTCAGCATTTGTTGTTTGTTTGGGTTTCTGTCAATTTTCTCCTTGAAATAATAAATGAGGACAAAATAGTTTGTCCTGATACATTTGTTTTGGACTGCTATGATGAGTGACTCTGTTTCTTTCTTCATGTTTCCTTTTCGTAGCCACGTCCAAGATCTCTTGTT
>OY735239.1:5434123-5441623 GCA_963457665.1 Thysanoteuthis rhombus | reverse complement strand
GAAAAATTGTGTACATCCGCCTTGTAGACCACGTGATAAATCCTTGAGCTTCATGTGAATAAACAATCGACAATCTTGGGTTATGGAAGTTGGCATTTCATGAATTTCGGCTGCAGAAAAATGCTGTGTAACATCTACTTATATCATTGACAGTGTGGTTTTCTTATTTCTGTAACCATGGACTCGGAACCGCATTAACTATGAGGTACTTGAAGCGTATGCCCCAGGCCCCCAGGGGCTCTAAGGGGTCAAGGGCGGACTTGGGGATGGGCGAGAAGACCATGACCTAAGAGAAAATTTTATTTTCTTTCATGTTCAACTTCCCTAACTTGAGGACCGAAATTTAGAGCCAAATTATCGTCTTATACATAGGGATTTATGGTAAATAGTAATGATCAATTTATCTATTTCTGTTCTTGCCCTGCATGGACTTTCCACTTGAAGGTAACAATTTGCTGATAATGATGTCGGAAAAAAAAGCGAAAAGTGAAAATATTGTTCGTCTTCTGATTTGCAGCGAAACATCACAGAGGCAGTACACACGCTCTTCCTCTCTCCCTCTTCTACACTCCAGTGTCTTTTACTTGCCACTGTCACAACTTTCGATGATTCAGCCCCACGTGCGATCCTCATGGTTTTGGGGATCCAATTTTTCTCCGTATCAATCCATACTCCTTTGTTTTATGCCTTCAGTCAGCAAACATTTTTTAGTTACTCTTTTTTCTATACTAGACATCATCCATTCCTTAAAAAATTACCCACTGTATGTCAACAGTTCTTGTCTTATACACTCTTCATGCTTTTTCTTGGTAACTTTACAAATTACTCGAAGCATTTTGAATTATATATATATATATATATATATATATATAGTTCATAATGTTCCTTGTAACGACGGTAAATAATTTCAGATATGTTTTTACATAATATAACACAATTCATAATTTATAATTCACATATATGTGAAAATATAAATATTTGTATGAATCATTAATGAATAAATAAAATATGAATTAATAATAGATTGCGTTATATTATTTAGAAACATATCAGAATTGATTTCCCGTCGTTACACGGTTAATATATCATTCGATTGACACAACGTAAACAGAAAATCAACAATCGAAGAAGATGGGTCTGCTGCAGAAATCGAACCTGTCACCGATATATATATATATATATATATATATATATATATATATATATATATATATATATAGTTGCTTCAACGTAGCAATGCTCTTGCCACTGTGCTAAACAGCCCTTCTGTAATGCAGAGGCAAAATAACTGCTTTCAACCCAAATTATCAGCTCGTTTAGTCTCGGTCTTTTTCGTCTCTTTCAAAGTGATAGTACGTATTTAAGAGATGGACGTTTTGTACGGGATTTGGGCCTAGAGACAATGATGTATGAAACAGTTGTCTTTGCTGAATGGCAACTCACAGTATCTTGCTGGAAGATCAAATCTTCCTTTTCTTCTCTATTTATTGGTAGCTTTGGGATCAAGCTTCGGTCTAGTATCACTTGGTACTTGAGCGCTGTCCATGTTCCGTTAACAATATCCAGCCAGCGTAGCCTTGAGCCAGTAAAACCACTCGAGAGCATGATTCCTCCATCTTCAAACCTACGGGCGACCCTTTTCGATGTCTCTCGTCGAAGATCATGCCAAAGAAAATTACAGTTGTGAGACCCTTCAAGACTGAAGCACTTTTCGTGGGTCCAGATCACATCAGGACGGTCTTCGAGGATCATTTCTGCCCATCGGCATTTAGTTTCTTTTTGCCCTTAATGCAAACGTGGTTTCAGTTTAGCTCGCACCAGTACTATACGAGGGTTAGTGGCCTAAGTATTGTGAACAGAAGGTTTCCAAACTTGCTGTGGCTGGCTTATTGTTTCTGCAATTCTCCGAACACCTTTATATGGGTTTTCTGTGGCATATCTCACAATTCGTCGTCTATTCTGCCCAGACATCATCGTTTTATTGTCAGCTCATTTCCACGCTTTGCCATAAGCGTCAGGATTCCTCAATAGGTTTCGAATAACAGTGATAGACTGACCTTTTCCTAAATTGTGTTGGAGATGGCTTTCCAGGGAATATCAGAGTACCATCGTCATCCAGTTTTCCTCTAAGTAAGATTGCTATTTCTTATGAATCAAGCAAAGAAACTTTCGGCATTTTCAGAGGATCCTTTATGTAGCTCTCCGGCGTTAGGATTACAAAATTGCATAAAATTCATTGGACACCGAGAAATAAGCTTTGATTATAGAATTGCAGAATTTGAATCATTTGATTATTAATCATGGAATGAGATATTTTAGAAGAATTTCTGCAGTTCACTTACACGCATATTACAAGCACGAGAGCAAAACTCATTTAGCAAGAAATAATTCAGTCAGAGTGGAAGAGAGAGAAGCCTCTCGTCATTTTCTACTCCTCAGGAGGGAGAAGTTGGCTAAGATCAAAGGGTAGTATCTGTTCTTTGACGCCCCCGGGCTGAGAAGTTGATCAATATCCAGGATTGTCCCCATCCCGGAAGCACTGACCAGCATGCTCAGGCTCGTCCTGAAAGCATCAACAGGATCCGTCCTGTGAACCAAGTCAAGCATGCCCTAATGACTCCGTATAAACACACGTTGAGAGTTAAGGAGCCTTGAACAACAGGATTCGTCCTGTGGACATAGTCCAGCTTGTCCAAACCTCCTTGCGAAATCATGCGCAAGGAATCGGGTTGCTCACTCTGTCTGCACGTTCTCGAACGTGTGGGACCCCACCTTAATCCGACCTTGTGTCATATTTCTTATAATTTCTTGACGGAGTGTTTAACTATGTATATGTCTAGAACATTGTATTTTCAAATGCAATTGGAGAAATGATAAAACGATTGTATTAAACAGATTACAAAGTCAAAATAAATTTCTTGATGACAGGTCACACCTCTTATCAATGTGAGACGATACTATACTTTGAAGGGCGCTAAATTTCAGCTCACCTGTGGCACCAAGGACCCTAAGACCAGCCCAATGGTGACGAAATGTTTGAATAACGAAAGCTCGAAGGACAGTTCTGACAAGTATCCCCCGCCACCCGAAAGCTCGTTTTATGCCCCTTTTAGCCCTTACCAAAAAAATCGAAATTCGAAAGTAGCTCTCAGTAGCGCTCAGTAGCGAATCAATATAGAGACATTGCACACCTTTCTCTTCTCTCTCTCTGTCTCTGTGTCGATCCGTCTGTCTGTCAGTCTGTCTCTCTCTCTCCCACACCCTGATCTCCTGTACCACCCACCACTTCAACACCTAGTGACTAATCCTAACATGCCGTCATCAATATTTAGGGATGGGAGTATAGGAACGCTCTAACATGTTTCCTCTATGAATTGATGGTAAATTTCCCTTCGCCTTGCACTTTTTCGGTTTACGAATTTTTTCCCCCATCGAAACGCACTTCTTTCGGATAGTGGAGGACAGAATGTCCTAGAGTAAATTCATGAAACGATGCAAAGCTATTTTTTCGCCCCCAACTCACACACTCACTGGACAAGCACCCTCGTCCTCTAGCTATTCTTTTATCTGATACAACCATTCTATCTTATCCTATAGTCACTTGTTGATAAACAACAGATTAATGGCCGTATTGTGTCAACTCTCATTTACTGAACCTCCTTCCGAGGCCCCCTGGCGGGAGAAAGCTGTATACGTACGTCTTTAGTGAAACAGTATCTTATTCAATATTTTCACCGATTAGAATATTTCACCAGCGTTAATTAGTGACTACTGAGGGAGTACAAGAAATAGTAAGTGTCCCAGTAATTCCGGTACCTTTCTTATCAACAGCGCCTGGTTAAACTTTTATGGGGCCTGTAGCATATGTTATAAAGGGGTTCTAAATTTGACCCCCCCCCCAAAAAAAAAAACAAAGAAAAACAAACCCCTAAACACATAGATTTTAAAACATATTTTGATATTTATACCAGATGATTTACAGAAAGAGTAAATTAGACAATGGATGCATTTTACCGGCCTTGACTTGCGTATGCGCACTAACGTAGAATCGTAGCGAGAGCCATGGAAAGAGCAATGCTAGGAATAACTCGAAGAGATAGAAAACGATCAACATGGATCAGAGTGTGGCCTAAGGTGAAATATGTTATACAAATTATTAAATAACAAAATGGTGAAGGGCTGATTACTTAGCAAGAAGAGATGGAGCCGAAGACTAACAGATTTGTGTCCAATGGATAGTAAACGCAGTAGAAAAAGACTAGACTCAATTTGGTGGAATGAAAGGTTTGCTTGTATGACACAGCAAAAGTTGGTGCAATCGTTGTCGTCATAGATATTTTTCAAGTGCATAGTAGAGTTATATAAAAAAAATAATCAGATCATACGAAAATATGTCTAATATTTCAGTAATAGTGAAACATTGTTTTGATTATTGTGTAATGGATAAATTTTTCAGATTCATTCGTATTCATGCGTCTCATGGGTACCACAAAGATACCACACCCCCATTAATTACAGTAGTAAAATATAAACCCCAATTAGTGATGAATAACAAAAATTCCCAACCTTGAACACCCAGCTGTTGATGAGAGTTCGAGTCAGTATTTTAGAATTATAGGGAAAGTACAGGAATCAGAATTGATAGCTTACAAGTATTTAGCGCGGGGCTCTGGAAAAAGCGGAACCCGCTGCATATGGTACTTTTGAAATAAAGTTAATCTAGCACTGCTCAGTACGTTCGCTGTTATTATTTTATATTTTCTCTATTACCGTTATATCGATGCCAACAGTTCCTTGAAAGGAATTACCAAAGCACACGTAACCCTGCTCTACGCCTAACCCAGAAACGCTCATTAAAATATCTCTGTAACTGGAAAGAGCCGACGTTCCTATCCTTGTTCATGTTTTTACTACAACTACTACAACTACTATTACTACTAGCACTACTACTACTATTACTATATCATACCTTCCGAGTCTCACGCATTTTGCGTGAGGCGCGTGCGTCTCGATACATTTCTCGCGCTCAGCCGCACGAAAGGACATTTCTCGGGCGTTTCGCGCGGAGTGTTAGATTTATTTTGATGTGTTGAATTGGCTTAGATTTTCTGATAGAGAAATAAAAGAAGAAGGAAGGAAAAAAAAGATCTTATTTTAGATGAAACATGTTTTGAATAGACTTCTAAACAGCAACAACAACAACAATTGAATTTCAGTTGCTGATATGCCCCGAAAACGCAATTTTTTTTTTTTTACCAATCTCAGAAAGATAATTTCCTATAATTTTTCTTCCGGGAGGAGGAGGGGGTGGGGGAAAGGAAAAGCCCCAGACTCCCCTAGGGAGCCCTATCCAAATTTTCCGCCCTGTGCTCGCAGGGAGGAGTGTCACAAGATTCTTACTCATTTTTACCATTGAAACTTGACAGGTGGTGCTGGTACTACTACTACTACTACTACTACTACTACTACTACTACTACTACTACTACTACTACTACTACTAGCTCTACTTACATTGTTTTTGTTTATTACTGTTAACTGGACGATTTTACTGCACTGTCCCGAAATCTTCAACTTTTTCTTCTTTATTCTATTATCATAGCATATTCACCTCGTGTGTTCGGTGGCCATCAATGGAGGCCTAGTGACAGTAAGTTTCTTCAAGACTCCAGGCCTCTTCCCTGCATTCCCGCCGCCCACAGCTGTGCAGTGGTCTGCACTTTCTCATCAGATCGTATGGCGGTCATCACTGAAGGCTGAGTGACAGTAAGTCTTCTCAGGTCTCCAGCCCTCCTCCCATTGTCTTCACATAACATAGCAGCGCTGTGGTTTGTACCGACCCAACCTTCTTCAGCTTCGATTGCACATGCCTTATATCATTATTATTATTATTATTATTATTATTATTATTATTATTATTATTATTATTATTATCGATGTTGTTGTGGTTATTGATATTGTTATTTACTGTACGATCATACCACAGTTTCGTCAAGATCTGTGTTTATTCTTCTTTATTACTATCATCATCATCATCATTATTATTATTATCATCATTATTATTATTATCATTATTATTATTATCATTATTATTATTATTATAATTATTATTATTATTATTATATCTAAGATGGTAACAATATAAAAAAAGGTATCTGTAATATTAACAGAATTATAATGCTAAAGTACTGGTGCTCAGGGGTGTAGCTAGAGATTTCGGGACCTGGGGGGGTTCGGGCTCCCCGCTGGGTGGGTCTCACCCAATATTTAGTGAGATTTGTTTTTGCATGATGTTCGTACGACATGCAGTAGGTATGCTACTTTATTCATAGAGCTTTTGGGTGGGGACCCTTCTTCCATTAGGGGGGCCCCGTGGGGATTATAATTGCCTCCCAACCCCACCCTCTCAGCTGCGCCCCTCCCACCCCTGTTCCCGTAGTAGCTTTTCTTCTCTGTCAATATCGCTCTTCTGGCCTGATAACAGTGCGATTGTAATGCCAGCACCAGAGCTTTTTAGTGTATGTGTCCTTAGTTCTCAGATGATAGTGTTGAGGATTTCGCTTTTAGTAGATACGGTAGTACTATTAGTACTACAAGAATGGTAACGGTCACAATGTTGTTTGTGGTGATGATGCTGGCAGTGGTAGATGGTATGGCGTGTGTTAGTAGTGGAATTACTGCCCTGGTATTAGTAGCGATGCACCATCTCTTCGGCAACGAAGTTAGTTTGAGTAAGAGACGCCCCTATAAAGACGAAGGTGGTGGAGCTCCACTTGGGGGTGGTGGTGGTGGTGAAGCTCGAGTTAGAGTGGATGATGGTGGTGCTGGTGGGGGTGGTGGGTCGAGGACGTGGTGGTGATAGTTCTTGCGTTGTTGCCCTGGTAGTGTTGTTACTTGGTACCAGGGTTGCCAGTTTAGCAATTTTTCGGCTAGCTCTAGCTGATTTTTTTTTCAGTTAGGCCGATAAAAATCTACGATAGCCGATTAAATCTGGTAAGTTTAATAAAAGAAATTGGTCCAATTTGTCTGAATAAATTGTTCTGGAGCCTTATAGTTATTTTATTTGAAAAGATGTGATTCGAAATATTGTGTACATACATATAATCTTCTCTGATGATGCCCCCAGGTTGGAACTAGTTGGGATATGAAAATAAAATTATCTCATACTTACTCCTGTTTTTGTATATTTCATATGTTAACCCTTAGATAACGTTTAAGATATATATGAAGTTCAGCCATTTTTAGCCCTTTTTAGAGAAAGTTTTGGCGATAAATAACAAATCATAGTTGGCAACACTGCTTGGTACAACTCGGTGGGTAGTAACGGTAGTCTTAGTAAAGTTGCCCTGCTAGTATTAAAGCCTAGGTTCTCGTTCTTGTGACGATGGTGGCGGTATTTAGTGGCAATGGGCGGGGTTGGTGGCACTTTCTGCTGTGATGATGCTGCTGCTGTTGTTGTTGTTGTTGTTGGTGTTGGTTGCGATGTTGGGGGGTTGAGGGTG
>OY735239.1:5384123-5431623 GCA_963457665.1 Thysanoteuthis rhombus | reverse complement strand
TATATATATAATACATATGGTACATATCAGGACAATCATTCGCCTGATGTGGCCCAGAGAAGGTAGAAACATAAACTTGTTTATGTTGCGAATCCACATCCTATATATATGTATGTATACATATACATATATATATATATATATATATATATATATATATATATATATATATATATATATGTACAACTTTTTTTATTAACGCACATCGCATCGAATCGGAAGTTCAATTGTTGGCCTTCCCTCGATTTCCTTCAGCTCCTGTTGCCCCCCCCCCCGGCCAGGTGTGGTGCATTAGCTGCACCCCCTTTTCTGAAGCCCCGAGCAGCAGAAGAGCATTAACACGTTTTTTGTGTGTTTCTTTTTTAGATATATGTGTATGTGTATGTGTGTGTGTGTTTACGATTGCATTATTGAGTGTGTATTGTTTCGTGAATGCTTGGGGGAAAGCTGGGTGATAGAGTTTCTTGGGCAGAGCTGTACATCAAAACTTTCAAGTCTATATATACAATACGTCAATTAACCAGTTGAGTATATTGTTCACCGTTTAGCGAATCGAGAAAGGACGTGCTGAAGAGATTACGGTAGATGAGAACAGGATGCCGAAAAGATGAGGATGTTCGTGCCGGGTGTGAGCTTTGCGCAGCCTGAAAAGAAAATCCTCTCGGGGGACCTGTGTTTGCCTATCAGAGTGAAAGAGAGAGAGAAACAGAGAGGGAGAGAGAAAGAGAAAGAGAGAGAGAGAGAGAGAGAGAGAGAAATAGGGAGAGAGAGAGAGTATCTTTCTTAGTCATGTATACATAAATTCTTCTTCAGACGCATTTGATATTTTGTTTGTGAATACGTGTGTGCGTGTGTATGTGAATGTATGTAAACAGGGCTTCCGAAGAAGGTTTTTATAACCCCCTACACTTGCACACACACACACACATCCATTGTTCAAACACCCACGTCTTCTAGCCATCCTGTTATCTACAACAACCCTTTCAGTACAACATACTATATTCGCTCGCTGGTAAACAACGGAGTCAAACCTATTTTATTAATGGACACGTTGTGCATATCTGTAAGTTTTACAAATCTCGACCCAAGAAACTTTTGGGCCCCCTTTGGCCCTGGGCCCCGATGCAATGCACCGACTACACCCCCTTCCAGAGGCCCTATTGTATATACGAAGAAAAAAGAAAAGAGACGGTGAATGAGTAAGAGTGAAAGAAAAATAGGCGTGTGGGTTGAAATTAACTACTGCATTTACGACTATCAGTGAAAATGCATATGCTATCAATAGGACTTTGTTAATTTGAAAAATTACGAGTCCCAACTTCTCAGCGTGAATGTGCGCTGTGATAAGCGCCTCAGGGTGTGCGTGTGCGTGTGCGTCAGCGTATGCGTGTGTGTATGTATCTGTTTGTGGGTGCGTGTGTGCACGTGTGTTCGTGTGTTCGTGTGTGTTCGTGAATGTTTGTAAGAACAAGTGAACGAATCAGAGTGAGAGAGAGAGAAAGAGAGAATAAGAAGTTGATTACATGTGCTGGTGCTTGTGAGTACGTGACTGCATATTTGCATGTGTTCGGGTGTGTGTGTGTGGATGTTGGCAATTAAATGAACGAAAGAGAGAGAGAGAGAGAGAGAGAGAGAGGAAGAGAGAGAGAAGTTGGATACATATGTGCTCGTTCGTAAGCGCCCCTGGATGTATATGCAGTTGAGAGTTCGCATGTGTACGTGTGTATGGGGGTTGGCATGTGAACGAACAAGATAAAAGTGTGTGTGTGTGAGAGAGATAGAAAGAGAGGTGTAAAATCAACAAGAGAGTGAGAGAGAGAGAGAGATAGAGAATACATGTAATCGACCGTATGCACACGTATGTGTACATGTGTGCTTGTGTGTGTATGTATGTATGTATGTAATGAACAAGATAAAAGTGTGTGTTAGACAGATAGAAAGAGGCGTGTATATTCAACAAGAGAGAGAGAGAAAGAAAAAAAACATGTGGTCGTCCGTAAGCACACGTATGTGTACTTGTGTGCTTGTGTGTGTGTATGTATGTATGTATGTATGTAATGAACAAGATAAAAGTGTATGCGCGAGACAGATAGAAAGAGAGCGAGAGAGAGAGAGAGAGAGAGAGAGAGAGAGAGAAAGAGAGCGAAAACATGTGCTCGTCCGTAAGCACACTTAGGTATACATGTATGTGTATGTATGTGTGTGTGCATGCTTGAGTGTGCATGTCTGCGAATGAATGAAAGAGAGAGAGAGAGAGAGAGAGAGAGAGAGAGAGAGAGAGAGAGAGAGAGGCAGAAATCGGAGTCGGAAAACATGCCTTCGTGTCCGCGAGCACGTGTCAACTTATTTTCCAACTTTTGAGCGTGCGAGAGGTCGAGGGTTTTCCTTGAAAAATATTCATTTGAAAGTTCGGTTATTGTGTATATGTTACATAGCTAGAAGTGTCTATAGTGAGCGGGCGAGTGAGCGAGTGAATTCGTTTGAGAGCGAGTGAATGGCAGATAGAGGAAGAGAGAGATTCTACTTGTACACACCTTCACCGGAAATCATGCGAAGTTTCTACTAACCTTCCCCATTATATCGCTGTTCGTTATACCGCGGTTCACGATATAACGCTGGAGAAGGTGGATCCCCCGAATATTATTCTTGCTCCAATATAGCTAGATCTAGTTACAAAAATTGCTGAATTGGCAACCCTTGTTATAGCTGCATGTTTATAACGTGGTTGGCTTTCTTGTACCTCCACACCTGCGTTTTAACGGGCTATGCATCTGATAATTGAGGACTTTATTCGCATTTACCTTCATGAGTTTTTTAATAATTGATACGCGTGTTTTCTCTTGCCCGGGTCCGTGTGTTTGTGTTCCCTGTTAATACGAAAATAATTCTAAATGTACAAACCTAGGTGCGTATACGTACGCACACGAATGAACACTCAGGCACACACATTCACACAAACACTGAACTATCACCACCACCACCATCATCAACATCATCATCATCATCACACAAGTTGACTGCCGGACAAACCATTTCCATCTTTTTCCATGACGAGCATGATTGCACTAATCTTTGCACTTATCTCTCTCGTTTCTCCGTCTTATGTCAGGTCTTTTCCTTCAGTGTTGGCTGTCCAATGGGCATCAATCGATTAACCTTTTGCTCCATCAGTAGTCTGCTCATCTCGCTATGTGCCCGGTCCATCTCCATTCTTGTTGCTTATAAATGCATGTATAATGTGCAAGCCCATACTAACATCCCACAAGTTTATACTTATGCAAGTTTTATTGAATCAATTATATAAATCTATCAGTATAAAGTAATATTTGTTTGGGCCAGTATGGTAAAAGGGTGTTTCGGCCACTGACATTCCGGCCCCGGACGTTTCGGTTCCGAACGACTCAGGCCCTGGACGTTTCGGCCTCGTTTTGTTTTTAACGAAAATAATTATAAACTTGATAGATTTAAAATGAATTGGAATCAGTCGATATAGATGCAATATACAAAGATTAAAAGTTAATTCGTTTTTTTTTTGTTTAGCAATCTCGTCAAAAAACCTTCTATTTTGTTAAATTTTGTTTAATTTTATTGTGAAATTTGTCAGTTAGGAATAAAAAGTAATTTTCTTAGTTTTCAAGAGAGAGTTCTATTTACTATGTAACTGTAATAGTGAACTCTGTACGGACTTTCAAACATTTTTACGGAAATACAGCTTACATTAGATATTTTCCATTTTGTCTACTTTTATTGATGTACTTTTTTTAATGTGTGCACGGCTCCGAAATTTTAACACTCCTAACCCAGACATACCTCATGTTGAAAATAGCGCACAAATAAATGGAAATAAGAAAATTCATGAAAGAAAATTCCTCATTAGAAAAAAAATAAATAAATAAAAAAAAATAAATCTCGTTGCTTGCCAGAATTCAATCAAATCAAAACATCTCAATTGGCAAGTTTTACAAGGAGTATACGTACGTCTTACTGGTATTAATAAAGCTGGTCGTACTTAAAAATACTTAACCATACTTGAACGTAAAGCATTTTAATTAAATCAGAAAGTGTGAACAACATCCGCAGATTCGTGCGACGGACGGAAACGGAGGGTCAAGGACTACAGAGAACTTCGTCCTAGTAGTATGGCAACCTGTGAGGATCGAACCCACCGCTGTGGTAATAGTCAGCAACACGAGGTTGTTGAGCATTTCTATACCGGCTGCAAAAATGCGATTACATGGTACGTTCAAGGATCTCAAGTTTCACAATCTTACAGTTGCACGCGCGAGCGCGCACAAACACACACACACACACACACACACACACACACACACACACATATATATGTATATATATATATATATATATATATATATATATATTGCGTTATATTACATGGGAACTCTTATTTGCAACAATATCAGAAATTAATAAACAATTGAAGAAAATGATAGGCAATTTATAATTACTCTGTCGGACTATATATATCCATCTTTATACACACACACACACACACACACCATATATATCCATCTTAATACACACACACACCATATATATATATATATATATATATATATATCCATCTTACACACACACACGTACACACACATATATATATTATATATATATAAGTATATATATATATACATATATATATATATATATATATATATATATATATACACACACACACAAACACACATACACACACACACACACACACACACATATATATATTATAAAAAATTATGGATATTAGTATCCGACAATGTGGATAATGAAAACCAGCATTTGCAACTAAATTTTTCTCAGACCGAATTATTTATTATTATACATTTACGGTAATATATATATATATGTATGTCTTCTTAACCATGTTCGTACATACATTCGATTCAAACTGCCCGTGTGCCGAACACCACATCAACTGCTATCTTAGTTTCAGATGTTTACAGGCACTGAGGGTGTTGCTCTGTGCGTGTGTGTCACCGCTCACACGCATGAGATTCGTTATCAGATACAATTCAGGATCTTTGAGAAAGTGTGCGTGTGCGTGTGTATGTGTGAGTCTGTGCGTGTGTGCAACTGGCGAATCGCATCAGGGCCCCCGGAGACTCAAGGGCTGAGGACGTGAGTGGCGAAAGTTTCATGGATTCATGGAATGAGTTCACTTTGTTTACATGCGAGAGGATATAGTATGGTGTGCTGAACAGGTTATAGCAGATATAAACAAGGATGGCTAAAAGACGACGGTGTCAGTGCTGTCTATGATGGAGTGTTTGCGAAAACAACTTCGCATTGCCTTGAAAAATTCCTCTCGGAGGCCCTGATACAATTACTTGTATTATCTTAATGTGCTGAAACGCGTGTCCGCTCGTACGAAAATATGGTTATCTCTTATCCAGGCAGTAATTTTAACCGCATTTCTGCATGGGTATATAATAGCTTCTGATCTTTCTCCTTCGGTCCCATTAAATCGAGCGGGAATGCTAGCAGCATGTTTTTGGAACACCTTGATAAGAGCGGTTAATTCGTGTCAAAATTTCCCGTAAAATTTAAAACCGCACAGTTCGAAGTCTTATCATGGTTTGAAACATTTTATCCTGCTCATACTTAGTTACATCAATTAGCACAGCACTACTTTAACCAGCAATACCTTAACCATCACTTATCAAAACCACATTATTCAAGATACTCCTGTATATATTTGCAGTGGAAGTCAGTTTTCTTAGTATGTATGACTTTCTAAAACCACGTTGCTTACTCATAAATAATCTTTTCTTTATAAACAACTTATTATATACGTTCATCTTAAATTTCCAGTAGCTTTTTATCGAGACTTATCTCGGTCTGACTTCCTTCGGCAGAGTGTAAACAGTGTTGATCGGATTTAAGGAATCACCTAGGTGGGAATCGAACTCGCATCCCTCGGTGCCGGAGGGGGGCCAGGTTTACAATGTGTTATCTAATTAATAAAAAATGAGAAAATAATTACTTTACTGTGTTGATCATTGTTTTTCTTTAAAAGAGCTTGATATATATATATATATATATATATATATATATATATATATATATAAATATATATATATATATATGAAGAGAGATTGATTGATAAAAAGTAATGATTAATAAAGAGAGGATATGCGTCTGTGTGTGTGTGTGTGTGAGAGAGAGAGCAAAAGAGAAATAGCAAAAGAGAGATAGAGATAGAGAAAGATTGTGAGTGTTCGTGTACTGGAGCGTAGCTGTGGATATGGGGACCGGGGGCTTGGCTCCAAGGCAGTGACGGGGGGGGGGGGCGTGATGCTTCGCCCCCTCGATCATTTAATGAGTTTGTTATTGTATAACGTTCGTAGAAACGTAGTCGGTAAACTTCTATTCATAAAGCTTTTGGAGGAGCCCCTCATTAGGGGTCCAGTAGTATTTCAAAATCGCTCCCTCCTCCCATCCTGAACTGTGTTCCTACATGTGTGTGCGATAGTGTATGAGCGTGTGTATGTGTGTGTGTGTCCGCTATTTTAATTATAAGTGTTCACGCAGTGTCAAAACATGGTATAATTTAGTGTGACCTCTTTTCATTCTCATTCCGCCTTGTGCCGTATTAAAATTAAGGTTAGTAATCATCAATACATGTGTCCTTGTGGGAGTTGGCAGATGTATAAGAACGAAACATTGTGTGTGTGTGTGTGTGTGTGTGTGTGTGTGTGTGTGTGTGTGAGAGAGGGGGGGGAGAGATGAAGGAGAAAGGGAGAATATGAATGAACTGAGAAATAAAAAAAAAAACAAGCCTGGCTGTGACAGGGTCAGACTCCAACTTCTTCTACGACCGGAGATGATTACTACAACTTTTACATAGAGTACACGTATAACGAATAGATTCGTGACCGTTCAAAAGTCGTTACATTGGCTCAGTTGGTGAAGGGATCGCCTGCCAATCATATTACCCTCCCCACCCCTTAATTAGGTGAGGATTGTTTTAGCTGTTGTTACGGTAGAAAAACAGTCTACTCAAGACTTTAACTGGAGTTCAGCTATATATGTATCCTTGGTGTTCGCAAATGTATGAGAACATGTATGTGTTTGTGTATGCATATATATATATATGTGTGTGTGTGTATGTGAGAGAGAGAGAGATAGAGAGAGAGAGAGAGAGAGCTGGAGAGAGATAGAGACAGACAGAAGAAGAAGAATATTGATATTTAAATGTACATGCCAATTTGATTGTGTATGAATATAAATACGTAGGTATGTATGCATGTGTAGTTGGATGTTTATATCAGTTCATGTATACAAAAGTGTATATGTGTGTATATGAGTGTATGTATGTGCATACCTGATTGTGTATGCAAAAGTGTGTACATGCGTGCGCTTATGTGAGCGGACGGGTATGTATGCGTGTGTACTGTGAGCCCGACCACATGTTTCTCTAAATATTTATACTGCTTGTAATTCGTTATTTTCACATACGGCGTATTATTCTCTCTGCTTTTGTGAGGGTGTATGATTTTGGCAGGGGCCCCCTTCGAGAGGAATTTTATCAGGCAGTGCATAGCTGTTTTACCCCCTCCCCTTTCCCTAGGCATTTCACAAACACCCTCGTCTTTTAGCCATCCTGTTTCAATCTGCTGTAACCCTTCAGCAAGTCATACTATATTCGCCCGCTGGTAAACGATAGAATCAACTTTATTAATGGATGGATCGTATCGACATTGATACGGAATCGATACACTACTCAACCCGGGAAATACAGGTCCCCCACCGTTACACTTTCTTGCCCCCCCTAAACTTTCTTGGATCCCCATAAACTTTCTGAGACCCCCTCTATTCTTCCAGTCTTCGGTGCAACTCACCAGCTGTTCTCCCCCACTCTTAGGGGCCCAGCTTTTGAGTGTATATGCTTCAGAGAGAGAGAGAGAGAGAGAGAGAGAGAGAGAGAGAGAGAGAGAGAGAGAGAGAGAGAGAGAGAGAGAGTCATAAAGAAGGATGAGGAGGAGGAGGGGAGAGAGGAGGAGAAAGAAACGTGGTGATATGTGAACTGGTGCTCATTTATACTTTCCTTGTGTAACTTGCTTGCAGCTCTCTTTTCCCTTTCTTTCTATCCTCTTTCTCTCACTGTATTCCTCTTTTCACTTTTGTTTTTCTCTCTTTCCTTCTTTCTCCCACCCTCTAGCATTATCCCTCGTTTATTCTCTCTCTCCCTTCCTTCCTTCCCTTCTTTCTTCCTTTCTTTTTTCCTTCTTCTTTCTTTTTTCTTTCTTTCTTTTTTCCTTTTTATATCTTTCCTAATAATATAGATTGACAGAGATTTGAACAAAGATGTACAAAGATGTGGAAATTGATCACGGTATTATTACAAATCAGTGCGTTCTCTTTACCCCCTCACTCTTTTTCTAGCTCCCCCTCTCTCTCACACACTCTCCATATACATATATATGCATGCAAACTAGATTAGCTTGGGCTATTTAGCTCAATGATAAAAGCAACTCTGCGTTGAAGAGTCTACTCCATCGTTCACAGGTTCGATTCCTGTTGCATCTCAATTTTATTTGATTGTTTATTCTTTTTCGTTGTCTAGGCCAAATGACACATCCACGGTATAACAACAGGAGATAATTCCTGATAAGAGTTTTAATATAATATACTGCAATTTATAATAATTCTGTCGGATCATATATCAGTTGCGTAACAGTTGTTTCATAAGAAACAAATCAAGTAGATAAAAACCATGAATAAGCAAAATGAGAATTTAGAGTGAAAACAATTATTATTTGGGCCTTGGCAATAACGGTGACTGCATAGCTCAATGATGAGAGCAACGCTACGTTCAAATAAGAGTTTCAATATAATATAACGCAATTTACTATCATTCTGTCGGATCATACTCATCCATGTATTGATAAAATACTTAACATTGTGAATGCAGGTGATTAAATTTAGATATATCTAATTCAGTTCAGCATTTAAAAGTACGTGCATATTTTCCCCTTCTTCCTTCACACCTATCCTTGTCTATTCTCATCTATTTATCTATGTAAGTTAATATATATCTATCTATATCAGTTGTTTGATTTCTCTCTCTCTCTCTCTCTCTCTCTCTCTCTCTCTCTCTCTCTATATATATATATATATATATATATATATATATATATATATGCGTGTGTATGTATCTGTGTGTATGTTTGTGTATAATACAAATCAGGAATACACTATAATTCACTATAATACGATATCCGATGAGTGATGGGTTTATTTCCTAAGGTGCTCAATACATTCAGCATTGAACATTAAGTTGATCCACAGTAGAGCTAAAATATAACGAAGTAAGAATTTGCTACACAAACACGTTAATGTTTCTACCCAAAGAAATCCAAACAGGGCAGAAACGTAAACGTGTTTGTGTAGCGAATCCTTATTTCATTATATATAAATATACATATATATATACATATACATATATATATATATATATATATATATATATATATATATATATATATATATATATATATATATATATATATATATATATATATATATATATATATATATATATATATATATATATATATATATGCCAGTTGGTACAGATCTACGTCAATTTGCTCACCCCCCCTCTCTCTCTCTCTCTCTCTCTACATATATATATATATATATATATATATATATATGTGTGTGTGTGTGTATGGTGTGTGTGTCTATCAGTTTGTACTATCTATCTCAGAATTCTCCAGATCTATCAATCTCCCCATCTATCTATCTATCTATCTATCTATCTATCTATCTATCGATCTATCTATGAGCTTACTTGGTGGTTTAGAAGCAATAGCGTGACCGTCAATCAAAATTGCCAACATAGGTTTCTTCCGTTTTCAAGTAATTCTACCTGGCTCGATGGCTATCTATGTATTTGTCACGTGTACAGGTTGCACCAATTAAGGTAGAAGGGTTACAATCCAAATAATTTCAGTTCATTAGAATGTCTAGAAAGATGAGAGAAATGATTATTTAGTAATCACCACTTTTTCCAATTTTACAATTGATCACCCCAAACACAGTATGCTGCTAAATGATGTTGGTCACAGCAGAATACAAGACAGAGAGACTAACTACACAAATTCAAAAAGTACTGGCTCTGCGACGCCCACGATAGAGAAGAGTGGTGAATCCTGGGGAAGGTCTATGTCCAACGACAGACGTTGAAAGACAGATGATAATAACTAAAAAGTACTATTTTTGTTTTTCGAAGCACCACCACCCACTAAAAATGTTTTTTTCGTGCATTTAATCTACAATGAGAGTTTACGTTGAAATGGCCCCTTGGTTTTTATCCAGCAGATTTTACAATATTTTTTGTTTAATCAGACTTTTTTTTTCTATCATGATCACGACCCAACTAAGGACAAGAGAAGTAGTTTATCGATTAATCACTCCTTTTTCAAGGTTTTAATCACTCACCCCAAACATGGCATGCTGATGAAAGACATCGGTCAGCTGAAGGTTTCAGACCACACCTGTCTACGAATTTATTTATTTATTTTATGTACGATTCCAAGGTCGTGCTATTCATTATCAGTCAGAATAGAAATAGGTGTTTGACCCTGCAGTAGTCAGGCTCCTTATATTGAAAGTGTCTGCTCTCCTTGTTCCTATTTCCTTGTTACCTGCTGTAAATATCAGCTCGTCTGTTTAGGCACACCAGCTGTTCCAAGAAGATAACCATGTGCTCATGCCAGGGTTGCCAAATTAGCCATTTTTTTTATCTTGATCTGGCTGATTCTTTTTCCATTATAGGCGATAGAAATCTGCAAAAGCCGATTAAATCTGGTAAGGTAAATTAAAGGAAATATTCAATTTTTAATAATGATTTGTTCTGGAGTTTTAGCATATAGTTATTTTATTTGATAAGTTGGATAAAAGCAGCCCGGGGTAAACGGGGCCACCTCTGGCTTGAGGGTGTGAGTCCAATTCTTGGCTTGCTCTTTATTTTTTGATAAATAGTTTAGTCGTTGTCAAAGGATTACAGCCCGATTTAAAGTTTTGATAAAAAAGCAACTGAAAGCTGAGAATGAGGATGAAAGTTAGTTAATATCGATGATAATGTTAAAACACTTAATCCAAGAAGATTTAAAGAAAAAATTGTTGTATTAAACAGGCTGCAGGGTCTCAATTGTAAACATCGACAAGCTCGGGATATCGGTTGAAAGGAGTTGAGTGTAAGGTGTGAAATCAGCTTCCGGTTAATTATAAAGCCCCCGTATCAGCGGCCAGACTTACAATGAACTTCTTTTGGCTATAAGGTATGAGTTGGAATCTCTCTGTGGGCTTTTTCTCGATTTTCCAATTACACTGTTTAATCGTTGTCGTAGAATCTCACTATAAGCTTACTCTTTATTTTCCGATGAACTGTTTTGACGTTTCTAAAGGATCACAGTCCGAATTAAAGCTGTGTAAAAGCAACTGAAAGTTATGATGAAGGCAAAAGCTAGTCATAATCAATAACGATTTTTATTGGAGTATGTCACAGGTCAGCCGTACTGGTGGAATATTTCCAAAGTGGGGCAGCAGATGCCCCACCCATATCTTGGACGCATCTACCAGGAGAAAGATATTCCCTGCCCTTAATCGTGACACCTCGGCAGACCATCGGAAACAAACCTTGGGTTTAAAGGGTGAGATCTGTTCTGGACAAGTCACGTTTCCCCTTTGATGAAACATTACTCAGGGTGAAGGATTATTTCGCAAAAAACGTCTCACCATCTACGGCCCTGATGCTGTAAGAAAACACCCTAAAAATTTTCGTTCGTGGAGCCAAGTCACACACACACACATACACGCACATACACACACACATACACACACACACACACATATATATATATATATATATATATATATATATATATATATATATATATATATATATATATATTCCTTCACATGAAGAAACAGCACTGACTCAACACTATGGCCTCCTACCATTCTACTGTTTATATTTCCATTTTTACGTCCAAATACGAAAAAAATCTGACGCTAAATTTGTTCTCTACAGAAACCTAATATTTTTAACACTATAATTTACATACATTCAACTGAAGATCGTTAACTGTCACCAAATACTCTTATCAAATAGTCTTTGAATTAGTTAATACATAAAGTCTCCATGTACAATTACTTCTGGGTTTGTCTCATTCCCTATTATTCATACACACACACATATATATATATATATATATATATATATATATACATATATATACATATATATATATAACATTTAAAGGTTAAAGTATATGAAATATATAAATCTTAGCCGATTTTAGCCATTCTTTAAACAGTTTTGGCTATAGATAACAAACCATATTTGGCAGCACTGCTTGATGTGGTTATCCAGCGTTAATGTGATCAGATGTTGCTTGAAATGATTCGAAGTATCTCTTGCAATTTGTGTATACGTGCATGAATGAATAAATTCATATGACTACGTGATTGTATTGTGTGTTTGTGTGTGTGTGTGCGTGCGTGCATGCGTACAGTTGTGAGTTGGTGAGCACATTCTCGTGAGAGTGTGTGTAAACGAGTATGTGTGTACATGAGTGATCAAATGTTTCTTGGGATGATTAGTTTTCTCTCTTTCACAGTCTGTTTCTATCTATTCCCCACTCTTCTCATAATCTGTCTATCTATCTATCTATCTATCTATCTATCCATCTTATCTCAATCTTTTCATTATCTATCCATCTCTTTTCATTGCTCATCTGTCAACAAATCTATCTATCTATCTATCTATCTATCTATCTATCTATCTATTACTGTTCATATCAATTTATTGATCTATCAATCTCAATATTTTCATTATCTATCGATCACTTTCCATCATTTAGCTATCCATCTATCTCAGTTTTTTTTCATTATATATCTGTAAATCTACTAATCTATCTATCTATCTATCAATCGATCTGAGTTTTTTCTCATTATCTATCTATCTGCCTACTAATCTATTCACCTATCTATCTATCTATCTATCTATCTATCTATCTATCTATCTATCTATCTATTTGATCACCGACATTAAAGTTTTTGCTGAAGCATTTCTTATTCCAATATCTATCTCAGTCTTTCCTTTATCTATCTATCTTTGATTAGGTATAAATATAAGCACGCATATATATATATATATATATATATATATATATATATATATATATATATATATATATATATATATATATATATATGTGTGTGTGTAATATGTGTGCGTATAATCGTCTTTATTTGAGAAAAAAAAACATACATTCAAAACATACACATTGTAAGGAAAGTGTGGTCTCACCTCGAATATACTCTTCTTCAAAGTCTCCCAATACAATAACCAACAAATAAAACTACAACGAAGCCTTCTCATTAATATGTCTCAGATTTGAATAAAAATATCGTTCAGGGAATCCTGTATTCATTTTCTAGTATCACTTCCAAGTCAACTTTTGAGGATCATTCTGGTGTGTCTGTCCGTCCAACTCAGTTGGACGCTGACTCGGTACTGTATCTACAAAGTATTTGGCTCATCCCAGATGATCTGTAGGAATCTGTCCAGCAGAGATTTATGCAAGGTGCACATGAAAGAACTATGCTGGGCCTCACATGAAGAGACCACAAGATAGCACAGTACATCCGGGAAGAGACAGGAACCAGGGATATCATTGAAATCATTAGGAAACTCAGATGGCAAAGGGTTGGCCATGTTTTAAGAATGGTAGACAACCGATGGACATCACTGCTAACAACATGGATCCCCAGAGATCAAATGCGCGACCGAGACTGGCAGATTATTAGATGGAGAGACGAGCTAGACAAATTCAGAAAATACTGGCTCCACGACGCTCATGATAGAGAAGTGTGGCGAATTCTGGGGAAGGTAACTAACAACGGACGTTGAAAGACTGATTATGAAGATGCTTACCCACCCTCTTTCTCTCATTCTCTCTCTATCTATCTATCTATATATATATATATAATTTTTTTGTTCAGTCTATGTATTGTCTCTACTCTAAGTATTGAGCATTATTGGAAAAAAATGATTGTTCAGATTAATATATAGGGTTTGCAGTATATATTTCATATATATATGATTGCGTATGTGCATGTGTGTGTGTGTGTGCGTGTGTGTATCTCTGCATAAATATATGATGATTACTGCTACTCTATACAAGTATAGAACCCCTCAAAGAGTGCATTCCCACGTGTCCTTTATAGAGCAGAGTCTGCAAGAGGAAGAACCGGATTCACAGTCCGGTCCAAGTTTGACAAGATGTCCTGTCAATCGGCATGGGCTGAGACGACCGCAGAACGATCTTGCTGCAGCAGAAAATCACTCGACATAGAAATGCTCAGCCTGGGCGACGTTCAACTGCGGTGATTTTACGAGAACCGGTGAGTGTAAAGCGACTTGGCCGTAATTTATTCGTGCTGATACATGTTGATATATATATACATATATATATATATATATATATATATATATATATATATATATATATACATATATGTATATATATATATATATATATATATATATATATATATATATATGATGAATATACAGATACGTGCATAGATTAATTGTTAATGTCAGAGTATGGTCAGGCACACGTCTATGTGTGTTATGGCCTCCTGGCTTGAACAAACATTCCTTTCCATGTATTCATAGCGTGTACTATTCTTCATCGTTAATGATATCCAATAAGCCTTAAGCACTCATGGGAGTGCCGAGGTTAGCGCGCTGGATACATTGGCCATTCTCATTGAATGCTGAAGAAATGTTATCATGTGCCAACGGCAGCCTCTCCAACAAATACCTATTTGATACACGATTGTAATTTTGAATGGAGGAACTCCCTGATTAACGTTTCATTCAACGTCGTTTCGTTACAACGTTGTTTAGAAAGAAAGAAGAAGAAGAAAAAAAAACGATGTAGAAATACGATGATATTAAATATTGTCGGCGAAATTGCGAATTAAGTAATTTTTAGCTAGGCATTTAGTCGCGGAATCTATACGTTACAATAAATGAAATTTCATTAATGCTTGTTGCTATCGAGACGCTTAATAGTTATACTCGACTGGCGAAGGAGTTGTGAGTAGAAATCTGCGTAAGCTGCAATCAAAACAAAGACTGAAGGGAAATAATGTTTCAGCAATATATATTTTTCATACCTGGACATATATCAATCTTAACTTCTATTTACCCACCGCACAAACTGTCAGGTTAGGCAACATGTTTATCGTCTCATTTAACGTTGTTTCTGTTAAAGTTGCGTTTTTCAGGAACGTAACCACGACGTTAATCGGGGAATTCCTCTATATGTTTGAATTTGTTTAAGAAGATCCCGATAATCCTGAAAAGAAGGGTATACAACCAATGCATCCTCCCGATTGTCGCTTATGGAGCTGAAAAATTAAACCTAACCAAGAGACGGATCTGCAAATTGAGAACCATGCAACTTGCACATGAAAGAATTATGCTCAACCTCACATGGAGAGATCACAAGACAGCACAATACATCTGGGAGAGGACAGGAGTCGGGGATATCATAGAATTCATTAAAAAATTCGAATGGCAATGGGCTGGCCATGTTGCAAGAATGGCAGATAACCGATGGACATCATGACTCACGACATGGTTCCCTGGAGATCACATGCGTAACCGAGGCCGGCAGTGTATTAGATGGAGAGACGAGCTAGATAAATTCGGAAAATACTGGCTCCGTGACGCCCACCATAGATAATTGTGGCGAATTTTGGGGAAGGTTTATGTACAACAACAGATGTTAAAAGACTGATGATGATGAAGATGATGATGTTGATGATGACACATGTGGGTAAATCAAGCAATTCTCTAAGTGTTTTTTGTACGTATCTCTGTACAGTGGTTGCAAACAGTTGATTTAACATATAGAGGAGTCCAGCATTGATAGAAGACGACGCCCCTCCAAGCTCTCGTGATTTCGCTTACCAGACTCTTCAATATCGATTCCCTCTTAGCTTTCCATTTCTTGTGGGCATGTTACGTCTAGTTGGTATTTTTCTTTTGGCAAGTCCTGGTCTAGTTAGTTTTTTTTTCCTCAGATTGAACGGCTCACACATTAAAATTCACTAGTTTGAGTCTGAAGTTTCTCATTCTGTTAATCTGAGGTCCTCGTTTTTGTCCGACCGGTTTTCCGACTTCCGATAAGTCATAAGACAGATGATTGATAATGAGTCGATTATTATACGTCGGCCTATAAAGAGAGCATTATATATCATTTATAGCTTCAAAATTGACTGAATTGCTCGTGGAAAATGGCAAATATTACTGTAAACGCTAACCAGAAGTAGCCATCAGATAGTTGACCGTATCAACCATATTTTGCACTTCTCGAACGTAATCACAGATTACTGTATCATATTTTTTTAGATAATGCACTGTTTATTATAATTACGTTTTGAATGGACCTTCTTCAATCTACTTTCTCTTGTTTTTATCGCAACACCCAGATCGTCATTCTACGATCGTTCAGAAAGTAGCGGCGGTCGAAGATGGCCGTTGGCAATTATTATCTTAAATTTGATGTTGTTTTTTTTTTTTACCTTCATTTTAATAAGATGACCCAAATTAAAACTGCTCACATCAATGATGGTTTCTTTAGTTTCCACGTTGATCAGGCTGGCTTCTTGGCTTTTTGGCTAAGTACTACGCGTATAGACTACACCAACGGAGCTAGAAGGATAATAATTAAAATAATTGATCCTTAACATGATTAGAAAGGTTAAAGAAAAACAGACAATTCCCTTCCTAAATTAGTATTTAGTATTCAATTTACGATGTCAGTTGATGCTAAATTGATTTCTTAGTTTGTGTCTGGTAGCATTCACGCTTTTTTCTTTCCTTTTTAAAAGATCTAAATTTAGACTTTTTTTTAATGATCACTGTTCAACAGAAGATGAACTGGGAAATAAACTTTTTAATGATTATCCATTTTTCAAATTCTTTAATTGATCACCCCGAAACTTAGAGTGACTAACCAGACCGAATTTGAGTATTTTTTTAAAACTAATTTCAGTATGGGACATCGTTTCAATTGCAACAAATAACGTTGAAAGGATGGCCCGAGTGAAAAGTTGTATGAAAACTGTTGAAAATCAAGTTGAATTTAAAAAAGAGTCAACTTTATGAAAATAACGTTTTATAAAAATTCATCAAATAATAACGATTAAAACCTTGGCAAGATTTGAACTTGCCTTTCTTATTCTTGAGAGTAAGTCATATCAAAAGTGTACTTTACCAACTAGGCTACGATGATGATATAACCGGCCATTTGTCAAGAAGAGATGACAAAACAGCAAACGACGAAACCGATGGATTAGTAAACGCAGTAGGAAAAGACCAAACTCAAAATAGAGGAATGAGATAGGAAGACTCACCGGTGAGACACGGGAGGTAACTTGTTTGATGATCATTTGCTCAATCGATTTGAAAGGAGATACGAAAGGTTTTTGTCCAGCAGAGGACTTATACGACTGATGATATATATATATATATCAGATTCGCCTGATGAGGCCCGAAGAGGGCAGAAACATGTGCTAGTTTGTGTAGCGAATCCACATTCAACTTTTTATTTCCAGCTCTGCTGAAGAGGAAAGTAGGATTATTGATGTAACTTCTTCGGGAACTATCATGTAGGAATCTGAAATAATTGATACACCATAAAGCCAGTCTCATTTCGTTGTGACATTGTTCAGCTTTTACATGTTATGTTTTATTAATAGCAAAGACAAATGCGAATGAAAGTAATATCATCATCGTAGCCTAGTTGGTAAAGTACACTTTTGGTATGACTTGCTCTCAAGAATAAGGAAGGCGAGTTCAAATCTTGCCAAAGTTTTAATCGTTATCATTTGATGAATTTTTATAAAACGTTATTTTCATAAAGTTAACTCTTTTTTAAATTCAACTTGGTTTTCAACAGTTTTCATACAGCTTTTCACTCGGGCCATCCTTTCAACGTTATTTGTTTAATTCTAACCTCGGGAGGTATTACAGTACTTGCTCAGCCAAAAACACACACACACACACACACACACACACACACACACACACACATATATATATATATATATATATATATATATATATATATATATATATATATATTAGAATGTGGATTCGCGATACAAACTAGCTCATGTTTCTGCCCTCTCCGGGCCTCATCAGGCGAATGATTATCCATGTTTTTGAATTTTAGTTGTGGGGAACAAGGTGAGAATGTTGTGAGTGTGGTAGTGAGTGGTAGAGGTTATTCATTTTGTCAATGGTTGTGAACTGGATCTGGGGGTCATCTCTGAAAGGAAGCTTAGTAGTTTAATAATATATTATTATATTATGCTATACTGCTAGCCTGATCTGTACCACATGTATCATGCACATATATATTTACATTAAATATATATGAAAAAAACATTTTTTCCAGTGATTTATGTCATTTCAGTCAGTTATTTCCCCGATATCTGTTAATATAATTTATGTGATTTTCCAGTTGGTGTTATGTTTTATGCAGAATTAGACATTATGATACTATATGTGAGTTTTTCTTGCTGGGATAATCAGTTGTTTTCCATGTAACCGTTTCGGTGATTTAAAAACAAAATAATTCATTAAGATGGATATCCAGCAGCGTATACATATTTATGTGTGCATGTCATAGCTGGTAGCTTGGATTGAAGTTTACAATGAAGGTATGATACTAGTTGTGAGTCACAGATGAGAAACATTATCAAGGGAGTGAGAACCAATTTAGAACCACTCAGAGAGCTATGGAAAGAGCAATGCTTGCGATAACTATAAGAGATAGAAAAAATCTATCAAGATGGACCAGAGAGAAGACTAGGGTGAAGAATGTTATACGAATAATTAAGCAACAAAAATAAAGATGGGCTAGGTACTTGGTAAGAAAAAATGACAGCAGATGGAGCGATTGGTGCCCATTGGTGAGTAACCATATGGAATAAACAGACTCAAAATGGGGTGATGAAATAGAAAGCTTTACAGGTAAAACATGCCAGACGCTAACGCGATTGTCATTGAAGGAGCTGGGAAAGGCCTTAGTCCAGTAGTGGGCTCATAATGACTTGCGATGATGATGGTGCACACGTATGTTCCGGTTATATATGTATATATATATATATATATATATATATATATATATATATATATATATATATATATATATATACACACACACACACACACACACATATATATATATATGTGTGTGTGTGCGTGTGTGTGTGTGTGCGTGTGTGTATGTGTGTGTGTGCAAGTGTCATAAAAAATGACAGCATGTATGAATTTTATATTCCCCAACAATTAGAAATCGTTAACCTTAACTTCCACAAAAACAGGTCTCTTCAGTTTTTAAGTTGGTCTACACATTTATTCTTCATAATGTCACCGATAGTTGTTTTTAATGGAGGGCTCCAGTATCTGCCCTGTTTTTTATTTAAAAGAAAAATCATTCAATTGGACTTTTTTATGACTACTATCCAACAAAAGGTGAGAAAAATAATTTATTCATTGATAATCCGATCTTCATTTTTTTTTATTGATCACCCTCAACACAGCAATGCTGCCAAAAATGATAGTCTCATGACAGTTTCTATTGAGTGACGACGTCGATTTGTTATTAGAAGGTTTTAACATGCGAGCCTCTAAATATATTTTCTAATTATTGGTGGGATACCATGTAATGTAATTTTTAAATATCTCATGCCATTATATTTTGTAATGAGTGAAATCCTTTTAGAGGCAGATCAAAGAACAAAGGTATGATGAGTGTGTATATCAGTATGGTGATATGAGATATATTCCGTTCATTGCTTACTGAAATGTTCCAGTTCAATTCATATCATCTTTATAGTCTATATGCCGTATATGTTAATATACCGTGAGCGTTTTGAAATATTTTTTTTATAATTTTAATTATTTGAAGCATTACAGACAGAATTGATATAGAAATACACATGGCTTATTATTCGTGCCAATCATATTTTGTTCCTGGGTAGTGAGTGTTATTATCTGAATGCTAATATATATTGTAGGAAGTATAGAAAATGGCTATTATTCCCCCCAAACTTTGCCTTTGTGACCAGGACAGTGATATTCATATGTATTTGATCCTGGGTGGTGAGTTTTATTTTTAATTGCTTATGTGAAAAAAAGTATAGAAAATGTCGATTATTCCCTTCAAACTATGCTTTTGCGACCAGGACAGTGATATTCATACGTAAGTGCTCCTAAGTAGCGAGTGTTATTTTCTATTTGCTTATGTGTAAAAAAATAGAAAATGGCTATTATTCCCTTCAAACTACGCATTTGTGACAAGGAAAGTGATATCCATATGAAATTGTTCCTGGGTAGTGAGTGTTGTTTCCTTACGGTTTATGTGTGAAAAGAATGGAAAACGGCTATTATTTTCTTCTAACTTTGCTTTTGTGACCAGGACAGTGATATCTATATGTAATTGTTCCTGGGCAGTGAGTATTATTTACTCATTGCTTATGTGTAAAAAGTATAGAAAATGGCTATTATTCCCTTCGGACTCTGCCCTTGTGACCTTAAACCATATATTTTTAGATTATGAGATTAAAAATTAGCAAATGTATCTGCTTCTCTGACTAAAAGTAAGTAAATTTCGAAGTATCATTGTCCAGGTAACAAAAGCAGAGTTCAGTGGCAATAATTGACATGTTCTATACTTTTAAGGTGTAATCAGTAAGGAAATAACACTTATTACCTGGGAACGAAGACAGTAAAAAAAAAGTTGCACACACACACACACACACACACACACACACACATATATATATATATATATATATATATATATATATATATATATATATATATATATATATATATATATAGTAGAATGTGGATTCGCTACACAAACTAGCACATCTGGAGAGGGCAGAAACCTGAGCAACTTTGTGTAGCGAATCCACAGTTTACTATTTATTTCCAGCTCTACTCTAAAGCAACATGACATTCATAGTTTAAAGTTGAATGTGTCGAGCACTCTATGGAATAAATCCATCACATATCAGACATTGCTTTACATTATTAATATATAATCATATCATGCTATACTGCTAGCCCGGTCCGTACTGCATGTATTTTCTCTCTCTTCATATATATATATATATATATATATATATATATATATATATATATATATATATATATATATCCCTGTATACATGGTAAAACGCGTGGCTTCTCACGACCAGCTATTGATACAGGTACACACGCCCCGGCTTTCTCGAATCGCTGTAGAAGCGCATGGTCTGCACGCACGCACTGCTCGAGCTGGCCGGTAGATATCCTAGTTGGATATTCATTCATTGCTCATATGGTAACACTGTTGGTCTTTATCCGTGTAGTTCAGTGCTATTCACCCCTTTTCTTTGTTAATGGACCTTTTAAACTTTCTAGCAAACCCAGCTGGCCCCCTTTTTAGCCGTTATCAGGAAATTTGTATTCACTAACAGGTACCGTGAAGAAGAACTTGTCTATATACGTATGTATTTGTTACATGGCTAAAACCAGGTTTTGGCTTTTCAAATGAAATATATGTTTTGAAGTTGAGAAGATTTCCCGTCGAAATCAATCAGTAGTTCTCAACAGGACCATTATATTGTACTCTTCCCCCGTACCAATATACAGTCGATAATTAGTGTTTAAACTTTCCAGATGAAAGATCAATATTTACATACTTATTTGGACTGTGATCTTCATATTGGTTCTCCTTTCAACTACAAACTCTTGGGCGTAAATGATGTCATAAAACTTCATGAAACTAGGTTTGGGCTTTTCAGATTGAAAATGTTTTAAAAAGTTGCCAAGGGTAATCACGAACTCACAAAATGAATTATTTAAAAAAAAAAAAAACTGCTTTCACTAAGAAATGTGATATTCTCACGGATGGGGATGGCCCAACCCCCATCGAGAACTACTGGTGAAGTTTTTAGAATCTTATGTCTCTTTTCCCCACTATCTGCTCTTGCAGTTGTCTGAAAAAAAAATATTCACGCGAAAATAGTACTATTTGCGGATACTTTTTCAAGTTCCAGTTAATACAGATATATATTAAACTCTCACTATCACAATATCTCTCTCTCTATCTCTCTCTCTCTCTCTCTCTCTCTCTCTCTCTATATATATATATATATATATATATATATATATATATCATTGGTCTCCGTTTATCCCCTCATCGAGGGTGTCTCAGGATCAGGTATACACGAACACTTGTTAGAAAGACCAAAGCATGTCGAACCTTTGGTCAGTTCACGACACCTAGTATTCACCCGCCTTGGCACCCAACAAGCTCAGCGCTGCCTAATTTCGTGGATTTCATAAGAACTGTGGTTAGAACCGTAACCGCTCACCCACAAGGAAAGATTCCTCAATTATAGTCCTTGTACTGAGTATTTAGCTATGGGGCATTAACTATAACTTTTGAAGTATTTGAAATGACTCGTTGATGTATGGAAGAACGGCCTCACAGAACCTGAAGCGAGCATTCAACCACTGGGCCACAGTGATCTTAGAAATACAAGTAATATTCAGATCTGGGGCGCGAAAAAAACCCTGCAATATACTTAAAGAATGACTTGCTCGGCCCTTGTGAATGCGACTGTCACAAAATGGCGTCTTACAAGCGACTGAGTAACCCACGCAAGAGTAGCTGTTTACAAATGCGCAGTAAGGTCCTGTCTTATTGGGTGCCAAGTTATATCAAGACTGCACAACCGGTTATCGAGTTATCCGAAATGTACGAGTAGTTTCCGGACAGGCCTCGTACATGAGTAATACAAGTTGTTACAAAAGTCTCGAAGGGGTTCAAAACATTCGTATCTTTTTGGTTTTGATAATTTTTTTCAAATTGTTTTTGACAAATGAAATATATAAACAAGAGAACTTCAATTAACCTATGTACAGAAAATTATTTCTATCAAATACCCACCATTTTCAACTTTACAAATGCTTGCCCTTCCAATAAAATTCTGTATATGATTCTCGAGGACATCAGCTCCTCTGCCCACGTATACTATACTCAGCATTTTGTACTGAACATGGTCTCCCTATTCGCGGGTGATCACTAACGGAACCTAGATCTCAAAAACGCGCAACGAACCGACGAAGCACGGACTCTGATGACAGTGTCCGCTCGTTCAGATAACGAGAATATACTCCTTAGGTTAACGTTAAGGGTATTTCAAAGCACAATTCAGTTTGTTGCTCAGTTGTATACTTTTCCATGATAAATTTCCAAGGACTCCTCCATATATCCGAGAAAATAAAAACAAAAAGTATTAAGATATAATAAGTTCTAATCGTATTACATCCCTTCGATGTTTTTGCTACGGCCTTTATCTGTCACTCTCAGTAGCATCAATTACTCTCTTAAACGAACATGCATTTGTATATTTGAACATATAAATGATGTCTTCTCATACTTGTAACTTCTTGAAAACTGTGCGTACACAATGTCCCGCATATAAATTTAATGTCTATAATAGCATGTACATTTGACAATGTGTGTATCTACTCAAGATACTTTGATTGCTCATGTATTTATATTCACCTGTATATATATATTCTGGAATCATTTATTTGATTAGGAAACCTTAGTGCACGAGCAATGGTCATTGGTGTGCTCATGAATGCGAAGCGTGGAGTGGCCGAGCGGTTAAGGACACGGAGAAATAGACCCAGTGGGACGCCTGCTCAGATAGTTTGCAGTCCCTCCGCACAATGTCATTGGAAAAGGCACGAATCGATATCTCCCTCCAGCTTAGATAAAAAGAAAGACAGTTGAAGCCCCCCAGCATTTAAGACAGCCAGGCCTCGGTGTATGTCTAGCACTCTGGCCCCGTAAGAATATACAATTGCTGCAAATAATCGTTGGTTCTCTCTGGGTCGTTTGGAACAAGATCATTGCCTCATATGGTTCATATCACTTCAAGTGTTTTACATTGGAGAAAATGGTAATATTTGGTCTTACGGATGTAAAATATGGTAGTTGAGCACAGCATACCAAGGCCCCCAAAAGTCACCGAAACGCTCCAAAATTCACCACAAAGTCACAAAAAAGTATTATCTTACAAAGTATTAATCGGATAAAATACAATAATGAAGTTTAAAGTCATTAATTAGCTCTTCATCAGAATATTACGCGCCATGAATTCATTTAGTTATTACGGAAACAGCACATCCGACGTGTCGAAAATATCGCCGTAATTTTTTTTTTTTTGAGCTGTATCCAGAGATTTTCTAATTTGTCTGATAAAGGACGAGTTAATGGCTTTCAACTCCATAATTGTGTTAATATCTGATCATAGTTATACTTTGTGGATCATTTGTAAAGCATTTATTCTTCAAGTCATTGTATGCTGTGTTTAATTTAGATATTCTATATCGGTAGCACCCACGATTGCCATTATCTGTGCTTTGCTATGTACACGAATGTCTATCTATTGTTGGCAATAATTTAGTCTGTCATCTCTTTTAATTTGCTGCCAAGTTACATCGTGGCCGCGCAACAGATTCTCGAGGTATTCGTTGGGTACTTTCTGTTCAGACCTTGCATCTAATTTGGCATATATATATATATATATATATATATATATATATATATATATATATATAATTTTTTGTTGTTGTATTACAACTCTTCAATGTGGCTATAGACCATCCGTTATCCCATTATAGGATCGAAACCTTCGCTTCATGCCCAGAGGCTGGTATCTTACCTCTATCCTACACAGAACTAGACGGTCAGTGAGGTTGAATTTAAGCGATATATTTACTCTCGCGTAATTCCCTATCCACCAGAGTGCTCTATTCCTAAGTTGGAAGAGCATAAGCTTATGTTGAACGAGTTATCTCACTTAGAGAATGCTCAACCCTGAATAAGGGAATGTTATAAATATATATATATATATATATATATATATATATATATATATATATATATATATATATATATATTGTGCTTTACTCTGAATCAACTGAACGTTTAATGTTAAATGTATGGAGCACTTTATGAAATTGAAAATATATTATATATATACATATACATATATATATATATATATATATATATATATATATATATGTGTATGTATATAATTATAAACCGGATCATAGATCCATTTATGAATATATATATATATATATATATATATATATATATATATATATATTCCTGCGTATGCCTCAGAACAAATCAATAACTCAGTGTCTGCATGTTCACTGCAGTCTCAAGGCGACTGGATTCTGTGATTAGTAGACATTTTCCAGATATATAAGTGTAGAGTTTCAAGATGTTTGGATTAGTGGTTTTCGAGAAATCAAATCAAAAAAGATAGTTGATCTTTCCAAATAATTTCTATGAATTATCTCACTCGACATCCCCTCTTTGAATCATCTAAATTCAGATTTTAAAAAACTATCTGAATTAGCCACCCTGAGGAGAAGTAACCGAAATACTTCGAGTTCGTAGTTTCGTACGACCAACGGAAAATCATTTTCACAGAACAATTATGGCAGGTTGCCCCATACATCATAGAGTACGACCGCTCCCAAACAAGCGCTCTTGGAGCGGGCACTGCCTTAGTGGTGTGAATACTTTTCAACAAATCTAAATCAAAGGAATGATACTGGCTATTCATTGGTGAATGTGTAGATCTATTCCTCCCTCTGTTCCTCACTTTCTCGCTCTCTCTCTCTGTTCGTTTATGTGCATATGTGCACGTATGTGTGCGTATGTGTGTGTCTTCGAAATCAAGGTTCACATATCTTTGGCAGGGTGTATGTCTAATTGTGATTCTGTTCATGTGAAACTCTCCTTGTACATTCATAGAGCTTTTGTATTTTTTCGGACGATTTGATCCCCTGATTGTTTGTGTTGTTAACATGACATTTCAGTCGATCCATTCTAAGGCCTTCTCCTGTCCTTTAAAAACACAATCCACAAAATGGAGAGCAATCACCCGAAAACTCTTTGAATGTTAATGACCTTTCTCTCGAAACTATTGACCATGTCTTCATACATGTCGTGTTTGCATAGGACCACCGTGTTCCTGATTGCAATTGCTTTCGCTGATCGATATGTATGTGTCGATTTATTCATGATGGGCTTATCTCTGTACATGCATGTTTTAAATGCAAATAAATTATATGATGGTTTGGCGCAGCGAATGGAGATCTTGGAAGGTTTTCAGTGTCTATCCAATTCGGGAGGCTGATAGGTGAATGAGCTAATGGCCTGCTTGATCGAGTTTGTGGCGATGTTCAGAGTGTGCACTGCCGACCACATCCTTCAAAACAAGCGCTTGCATGTCGTGTCCAAATTGGTGGGAAGATGGGAGCAAGGTTTCTTGGTCGCATGTTTTTTTTTGAGTTACCTTCTCCTGGTAGACACACATGCATGATTATACATATGTGTAAACTTACAAATGTTCCTTTTTTTTTGTTTTTTTTGCATAGACCAATAACATAAGTCTTATTTTGATATACTGATACGTATCAAATCTGAATAGGTACATAATTGTTAATACTTGTGTATGTGTGTTCGTGAGTGTCAAAAAAGAAGATTGATTGGGAGCATAACGAGAAAAAGAAACAATAGATGAAAGGCTGACCGATTTGGCGACTGTGGGACAGTTATCACAGCAGGAAAAGACCAAACACAAGATGGAGAAATTAGATAAAAACGTTTGTCGGCAACACATGGTAGAATCATGCAATCAAGCTCGTCATGGAAAGAGGTGGGAAAGACCTTTGTCTAGTTGTGGATTTATTATAAATGACGATATAATTTTTAACCAATGGCTGTCTGGTACGTAAGCCAGGGGAAATAGGTTATTTCATGCCTTAAAATGTTTATAAACGTGAGTTAGAAAATGGAAAAAGATGGGAAAGGCCTTTGTCCAGCAGTAGACTGATAACAGCTGCTGCTGCTGCTGACGATGATGAAGATAATGATTATGATGATGATCAATTATTGGAGCGTCCTCGCCGATCCATAAGAGGCTCTGTCCGTTTGTCGGTCGGTTGGTCGGTCGGTTGGTCAGTCGGTCTGTCCCCACATTGTTTCTCAGCTGTTCTGAGTGAGATTTACTTGAACTCTGGTTGAAAGGTACCCCTTGATGATGATTAGGGATAATTTTGCACCAATGACCATCTGGTGTGCAATACAGAGAAAAAAATTCTACTTCGTCATTGTCACCATCATCAGCCTTTTAGCATCTGTCAATGTACCTTCACCCGGAATCGGCAGATTTCTCTATCATGGGCGTCGTGGATCTTATACTTTCAGGACTTGTCTATTTCGTCTAGCCATCTTATATTCTGACAGCCACGGTTTCACATTTGATCTCTTGTGTGTCGTGATGTCCACCGGATGTCTGACATTCTTGCAACGTGACCAGCCCATTGCCATTTGACTTTGATAGTGGATTGTAGTTGGTCAGGAAATGGAAAGAGATGGAAAAGACGTTTGTGGACTAATAACGGCTGCAGCTGCTACTGTTACTACTGACGATGATGATGATTATGATGATGATTTAATATCTTGAATTATTTTTGCACCAATGACCCTCCGGAGTGGAAAGCAGGAAAAAAAAAGATGCTACTTCATGTCTTATCTTATAATGCTTATACACATCTGTCAGAAAATGTGTGTGCTCTGTGAACAAGGGTTACTAAAGAAACTCGGATGTTTTTCGGAGCCAAATGAACAGATATAATCAAAGACGAATGGATGAGCAGAGATTATAAACATGAATTGTTTTTAATTGCATTAAGATCGCGTGCACTTGTGGGTGCGTGTGTGTTTGAGCGAATGTACTTGTGAATACGAAACACGAAAAAAGAAGGCAGATTCAAGTGAGAAACAGAGATTGTGAGAGATTATATGAGAGAGAGAGAGAGAGAGAGAGAGAGAGAGAGAGAGAGAGAGAGAGAGTTTGCTTGAATGAGAGAATAGGGGATTTCTGTTCGTAGCCAAAAATCTCTTCTTTTTTTTTTTCGTGTGAAAGGCCACGTGGCGTCACTTAAAAATGAGTAGATTTGTGTATAAATTCATTTACAACACCTGCACGTACACGCACACATATATATACACATATACGCACACGAGCATAATCCCCTCTCGAATACACACATGCACATAAGCATCGTCGAAAAAACTCGCGCATAGATGGATATATGTATACAGACACGCATTAATCAACACACACACATACCAGGCCCATATGTCTAATATATATGTGAACTAATATCTGCAAGTTTCATCTGTTATCTATCTATCTATCTATCTATCTATATATATATACACACACACACATGTATATATATATATATATATATATATATATATATATATATATATATATATATATATATATATATATATATATATATATATATATATATATATATATACGTCTTTCATAGATAACTGTATGCATATGTGTACAGACGCGCACACATATAAATATCTGTATATCCAACCATGCCTCTTTGTAACTCAGTCTATTTCTATCTATCTACTCCAGTCCATTATACCTACCTATCTATCTCGGGTCTTTTCCTATCTATCTTTTTATCTCAGTCTGTTAATATCTATTTATATGTCTTATACCTATCTATCTAAGTCGATTTCTCTCTCTCTCTATCCATCTATCTATCTTCGTACATATCTCTATCTATCAATCTATCAATCAATCTATCTATTTATCTATCTATCTATCTATCTCAGTCAGTTTCTTTCTATCTATCAATCTATCTATCTATCTATCTATCTATCTATTTCAGTCTGCTTCTCTCTCTCTCTCTCTATCAATCTATCTATCTATCTATCTATCTATCTCAGTCTATTTCTATCAATCTCAGTCCATTTCTGTCTATCTATCTATCTATCTATCTAACTATCTATCAGTGACAAATCTTCTGGTCGCCCATATGCGCACATGCATCTGTGTCATGAGTCACGTGCTTTTCTCGCACACACAGACACAGCAGTGCCGTCGTGAAACTACGAAAACTTAGTTTGCAGAAGGAACGAACCAAAACTAGGACTATCCAGGTTTGGCAAAATTAGCCACTTTTCGGCTAGATCAAATTAAGTGGATAAATATCTAGGATAGCCGATTAAACTCGATAAGATCGATTTGAAAAATAAATAATTCTTGGAGTCTTAATACATCGTCATTTTCTCTGATAAACGGGCTTTAAATGCATGTACTTAACATTCAGAACAAATAAAATCTAGCCGATTATGACCACTTTTAAAGACAGTTTTAGCTACAAATACCAAAGTATACTTGGCAACACTGGAATTCTTTCAAAGTTTTTTGCCCTGAGTGAGCACGCCAGGAACGATCATGTGTACACACAACACACCCACACGTTTATAAGCACGTACTCTTGTTGCTTGTCACAGAGTTTGTGATTAAAGTGTAGTATCCCTTTTGTTTCTAAGATATGGTTGTCAAATTATCCATCATCATTTTTTCCTCGAATTGTAGATTAATGTCTACAATAGACTTAAGAATGAAGAGAACAGACCAAAGTAATGTTTATTGATAAAGTCCAAAAATGCCATCAGAATTAAGGGCGTAGAATTAAAAGAGGATGATATCCGTGCCTCGCAAATCTGCACCACCTTAGCCCACTCATGTACCAGATCTAAATGATTATAAAATTGTCTTAAAAAAAGACATATTTTTCTTTATAAAATTATCTTATGAAAAATAGATCTCTTATCTAAAATTATGTCAAAAAAGTACCAGCATAAGATTTTGAACATAATCAAGAATGACCATATAGACCCGAGCAACACTTTTCTGGGGGGAAAAAAAAACTAGGACATAATTTTAGATGATTCCTGGTGGTGTACTGATGCAAATGTCCCAGGTTGTAATCCCCAAAATGTGACCAGGAGTACTCACACACTCACACACACTCACACATACACATAGACGCAGGCACTCAAAGACAGAAGTATCTGTAGCCCTTTTGGCTGGTTGGTCGGGCAAATGTGGGGCCACAGTTATTAGATAACGAATAAATTTTCCTTGATCATGCGATGAAGCTAGAAGAAGACCACGGAGTTGATATAAAAAGACGCATTTTGATTGGTTGGAAAGCATTTGGTATACAT
The DNA here is from genome assembly GCA_963457665.1 of Thysanoteuthis rhombus. NCBI lineage: Eukaryota > Metazoa > Mollusca > Cephalopoda > Oegopsida > Thysanoteuthidae > Thysanoteuthis > Thysanoteuthis major. The sequence goes on along the minus strand of OY735239.1, from coordinate 5,401,357 downwards.
AGAAACACTGTAAAACAAATTGCCAATATGCTTATAGTGCGTATAGTGAACAATGAATGCCTAATGCCATGTATGTTGTACACACGCTGAACCTGGAAACTACCAACAGCACTGAAGGCAGTGGAAAGAGCAATGCTAGGAATAATTGTGAGGTAGAAAAAAAGTCAATATGGATCCGAGGGTAGACCAAAGTGAACGGTGTTATACTAGTAATCAAACGACAAAATGGAGATGGGCTGCGCATTTAGCAAGGGAAACTGCCAACAGATGGAGTAAAAGGTTAACGGATTGGTACCCATGGGACAGTAAACGCAGTAGGAAAAGAACGGATAAGAGATGTAAGGCAGAGATAGAAAGGTTTGCCGGTAAGACATAGCAGAAGGTTGTGCATTCACGGTCGTCATGGAAGGATATGGGATGGGCTATTGTTCATCAGTGGGCGTAAGACAGCTATGATGATGATGATGTAAATGAATGAATGGTTTTGGTTTAACAGACGAACTTTTTGGGAGGGTTTCCTTCAACCTTGGCAGTATTCTCTAAAAAAAGTCCGAATTTTCCAAAAACAAAACAAAATGTTTCCAGACATAAACTAAGAGATCAATGTAGCATAAACTCACGTTGCAAATCGAATCCTCTCACCTAATAACCTAAGGGGAGAATTAAAAAAAAAACAGCAAAAAAAAAAAAAACCCAACAAAAAACCAGAAAAACCGTTCTTAGAAACAAAATAAGAAGGGGATGTTGAAATTTTCACTCATCTAGCTGTATGCATGACACTTGGTCATCTAGCCAGACCCACTTGAAAACTGAAAAAAAAAAACCTATGTTGATGTTGATAGTTTATTATAGGCGAGATAGGAATCGATTAGGATCGATCCGTCTCTAGACAGGCCAGTATTTAGATTTTGGGGATTGGGGGCATTTTGGGTTCGGTGAGCCCCTCACGTGAGCCATGTGGTGGGAACTGATTTGTTACACATATATAGAAAGGTTAAACAAGTTATGTACATGGAGTAAATACTAATACACATGTAAATGCATGTCAGCAAAAGCAGAATAGACGTGATAGGAATCGGCTGGGATCGATCAGTCTCTAGACAGGTCTGGATTTAGATCTTTGGGGCCCCTGGCACATCAGATTAGATGGGCCCCTCACACACACACACACACACACACACACACACACACACACACAGAGAAATACACGGCAAATAAGAGAAAAAAAATCTACACATCAGAAACCGTTTATTGCATGTTATCGGAGCTGATAAATTATACATACGGACAGAAAGATCAAATGAGTTATGTATTAGAGGCAGATTCTTGTGTACTTGTAAATAAGGCTTGCAAAACCGATAGACGAGATAGGAATCGGCTGGGATCGATCCACCTGTATATAACTACGTGAAACTGTGATAGATAGGCCAGTATGAAAAAAGCTGAGATGGAAAGATATTAATATTGATAAATAGAAAAAACACATCGACTGAATGTTGACTAGGTCAGAGGAACGAGTATTCTATACAGTGTGGAAACGAACATATTAATTGAATTAAAGCCCATGTGTCTGTGTGTGCGTTCAAACATAAATAAAAGGTCTCATGACCGAGTTTGCATTAAAAATGCAGAGCGCGCTATTGTTAATAATGGTGTAGATCTCTCCCGTTATAACGCGGTTTGTTAAAAGGATGTTCGCGTTAAAATGCCGATGGATGGTAGACACTAGGATATTAATCTAGCCCCGAAGTAGCTGAAACTAGCACTCAAAATAGCTAATTGTTGTTTTTTTGTTTTTTTTAAATTTGCGGTGGTTTACTTATAAAAATGTGGGTTTTCTTAGGCCCCAACACCCACGTTAAAACGAGTCCCAGCATTCAGAAAATTCCTCATAGGACTTGTATGTTCAATGTTGAAATTTCACACACATGTATACTTTAATAGACACACACACACACATTTTTATCTCTCTCTCTCTCTCTTTATCGCTCTCTCTCTATATATGTGTGTGTATGTGTGTGTGTGTGTGTGTGAGTGTGCATGTGTGTGTGTGTATGTATGTGTGTGTTGCAGTAAAATTGTGAAAGTAATTTCGTGTAATCCCTGAACATTTCAGTTATTCCCAAAAATACTTTGTTTCAAAATTTCTGTAGTAAATCCACCCGTGGCCTTGTGTCAAACTAAACCGCATATACACCGTAAATACTGAAGCAGAATATACTACTAAGTTTAACTCAGTTTGACACAATATTTACGTGCACACATAACCCCCTATATATATATATATATATATATATATATATATATATATATATATATATATATATATATATATATATATATATGTATACATATATATGTGTTTGTGTGTATACGCGTAAAAATGCATACCCCTGTTAAAAATTTTGGAACATATACCAAAGTGAATAAAAGATATGCTCGTACATGATCTCACATGAAAATGTATGAAGAAAAGAGTCCAATATATTGATAGTTCAGATGCACATTATTCACAGACGTATGTACATATTCAGAGGAACGGATTCATTCAATCACAAACTCGTATGAATGAATAAATAAATGAATGAATGACCTCCGTTCTGTTTTTTCTGACAATGGAACGGCACTGGAGTGTCCCCTCAAGGGGATGCCCAGTCGTCAGAATTCTACGGGCTTGCTGATATATTCCACAGGCGAAACAGAGATCGATACGTCAACTTGGCTGCTGGAGCTGCCGGAAGGTTGTTGACTTGGGCATCAAGTTGCCTCAAGGTGGGGCTTCACCCCCAGGTCTGAAATCAGAGATGTCTTTCTCCTAGACTGGGAGTTTTTACTTGTTTCGGGAGTCGAACTCGCAACCATCTGTGTGTAAGCCAGACGTGCTAATCATCAAAATATATACGTGATGAAAAGCCCAACTAATAATTTTTTTTTAAGATAGAGACCCACATGCGCATACGTAGGTAGAGCTGTACCTCTGACTCGCATAAAATTCCTCGCATTAAACCGACCTTGTACCACATCCTATTCTCATGGGGGCTCGGGTGAATAGGAACAATAGGTCCGTGGCTTAATGTTGGGAAAGCTTTTATTTTACTCAACAAATATCAGTATCACAAAATAATCCTTCTTGTCAATTAGCTTAATCCAGTGCTGATTATGTATCGTATAAATTGGATTAAACATTATATAATGAGCATTTCATACCATGTAAATTCATGCTATATTTGTTTTTGTGTTTGGTGACGTCCACGCTTATCTTTCATGAAAACTTGTTCCTTTTAGTAATTATCACCCAACACAAGGCGAGAGAAGTAATTTTTTTTCCTATTTTTTTCTATTTCTTTAATTGATCACCCCGCACATGACATGCTACCAGAAGATGTCGGTCAGCAGACAGTTTCTAGTGAGTGACCAACCAGACCTGTTCATATGTAAATGGTTTGATTTGAATTCGGTTAGTACGGATAGGTGGATAAATACCCCATTACACACGAGTGTATTGATCAATTTCTATGCATATTTAACAGAGCTTTGTGTGTTTTCTGTTTCTTTATAGCAAGTCAGTCGTTTGGGAACTTCGTTTACTGGATAATAATGCTTACGTGTTATGGATATGTTATCTCTACCCCTCCCCCACTCCCTCTCTCTCTTAATCCTTCTCTCTACCCTTTCCTCTACATATATGTGAGAAGAATGGGCGTAGATCCGACAGAATGTTGCTGAAAGTTGACAATGTGGAAATGAAAAGGCTCAAGACAGCACATCTCAAACCCTGTATTAAAAGCATTTGCCTACGTTTCGTCGGGGACTAGCGGGTTTCTTCAGAGCATTAGGGCGATGAGGTTTTGAAAATTACAGTAGAACTACATAATACTCGGATGTTTGTTGGAGCTAAAGAAAACGTTGTGTATGAATAGAGGAAGTGGTTTTGTTACTGTATGTCAGGGAATGGATCGAGTAAAGGTAGTTCCCAGGTATTTTTCTCAATTGATAAGGCTGTCTTGGTATATATATATATATATATATATATATATATATGAAAATGTTTGGTGAAAGAAATCATTAGTGCTTGTGTGGGAAGGGTTAAGGAATTTAGGAAGATGATGGGATATTACAGGAAAATATATGTACTAGAGGAAAGGAGATTGGAAATGATATCCGCGAAACATGTTTAACTAGCCTCAAATGTGGGCTGGCCATGTTGCAAGAATGGCAGACAACCGATGGACATCGCGACTCACGACATGGATCCCCTGTGATCACATGCGCAACCGAAGCCAGCAGAATATTAGATGGAGGGACGAGCTAGACAAATTCAGAAAGTACTGGCTCTGCAACGCCCATGATAGAGAAGTGTGGCACATCTTGGGGAAGGTCTAGGTCCTACGACGGACGTTGAAAGACTGATGATGATGATGAAATGTGTTTTCCTCATTTATAAGAGGTATTTAATTTGCTGATTAAGGATTGATTTTACTACTAATACTGGAGCTAATTAAAAGTTACCTTAATGGTCATACGGCGGATTTCAGGGCAGACTTGATGCATTAACGTTTCTTGTACTTAGAGTTATTTGTCCATTTGTATGTCGAAATTATAATGTTAGAGGTTGGACCAAAGCATTAAAATGATCATCCAGTATCAACGCCCTCTGGTGTTCGAGACATATGGTCGTCTCTCTTATATAGATTGAGTTGCAATTTTGGCAAGATATCTTGTAGATGCCAGCTCCGGTGGTGGTTAATGTGTGGTTTTCTAGTAATGTTATTGATGGCAGTGAATGTTATGGATACGATATGTACGTCTAGATCTTTTAAATTCTTGCTGAGCAATGCAGTTATAGAGATGGAGGGTGGTGTGCTGTTTCTTTCTATATTTTTGTTCTTGTTTAAGTTAACCATATTAGTCTCATGTTTTTATTACGCTTTCTTTCGTACATTCTGTGCAAGAAGAGTGGGCGTAGCGTAGAGATCTGGAAGAATTCTCGCCATAGTCTTCTTTATTTCCCGAGTGTTGGTGATGCCGATACTGAGGGCTCTTAGATGAAAACCTACAAAAACGTTGTGCGTTTCCGCCAAGCCTAGAGCATAATCGACCAAATCGACCGAATCGAATATTACATATAACACTCTACCGAATATCGAATCTGGCATAGTTATTAGTTTCCAACTTCTCATTTCATTTCCTTGACAGGTGAACAGTTACACGTCTGTTCGAAACAGTTTGAAAAAAAAAAAAAAAAAAAAAAAGAAGCTAATTTGAACTGTGTATTATATTTCTTAAACGGTTATGTGCTTCTTGGACTTGTATCAGGTGTTAATATGAATGTACGTGGAAATGTTGAATAATGAATGTGTAAACTGGGTTCACAGAAATCTGAAACTCGTATCAACATAAACAAAGAAAAAGAAACATGTCATTAATATAATTTTAGGTATGCAAGGAATTTCTTTTATATGAGTGTAAAACAGCTCGGACACGTATGTAGATGTGTACATATATATATATATAAATATATATATATATATATATATATATATATATATATATATATATATATACGCAAATGTAATGTGTAGATCATGCATATATTATTATCTATTTATATGTCTTGGTTTGTTCGTACTTATCTATATTTTATGCATACAAATGCGCGTGTGTGCGTGTGTGCATGTGTGCACGTGTGTGCGTTTGTGTGCGTGTGTGTGAGTATATGTGTTTTTTTTATGAATCTGTTATATTACTTTGAAACAGTGTTTGAAATGATCTCCCGTTATTATACGGCGGATTGAATAAACAATTAAATAAAATGTAGCTGCTGCAGGAATTTTCTTAAATTGTTCATTCTATTAACGCTGTTTTGGCCGAATGATACATTCACTTTGTTATGATTAGAGAGCATTTCAAATGAGCTTCAATATAATAACACAATTCATAATTATATATATATATGTGTGATATTTGACAATTATAAGATAGAGACTAGTTTAGTACATCTCAACACTTCAATCAAGTGATCCAATGCATTTAGCCTATTATTTATTATATTCATGCCGTTTTGGCCAAATGATACATTGACCATTTTATAACGGGAGATGTTTTCAAATAGAGTTTCGAAGTAAAACGATACATTTATTGTTATTTCTGTCGGATCATATGTTCACTTTTCAATAATGTACATATGTATGTAAAGAATGAAGAAAATTACATTGACCACAATTCTAAAAACCTCTAGTAACTTTCCCCATTTCATACACAAAGCTTAAAGAAAAGAATACAAAATACACCAAACCTGCAAAATTTCACAAAAATACCACTCGGGAGATACACTTCACTACTCACCAATCTATAATCCACGACAATCTCCAACAAAATCAGAGACCCTAACATGTATATCACTAAGCATTTCCTAGTCAATCAAAAACCTCATCAAAAGAACTAAAAAAAAAAACCCACTCTGAAGCATGCATATATGCAATCCCCTGCTAAGATAGCCCTAAATTGTACATTGGAGAAACCTCAAGGCCAATATGCAAAAGAATATATGAACAAAGAACAGACGACCATTCTATGGCACTCACTATACATAGAAACAGATTCTTCCACAATTTCGACTCACGATATACCCACATTGTAAAATGTGAAAAATCAACAACATAGAGAAGAAAATGTACAGAAACAGCTGTCATTTCACGAGGGAATACAATTACTAAAAATACCAGGTTGTTTTAACAACAATCCATATCTCGCTAGACTTATCATCAATCAGCACAAACATACTCTAAAATGATCTAATGTTTTTATTCTATTTTTTACACACACATGGCTGTATACATGTATCGATAGATACTTTGATAAAGAAATACACCTGATATCAAAAGCAACTTCGATGTCATATATAAAGATATGGGATATGAACAGATGATTATACGATCCACACCCTGATTCACAGATTATATCATCATCATCATCATCATCATCATCATTTTAACATCCGTCGTTGGACATAGAACTTCCCCAGGATCAGCCACAATTCTCTATCATGGGCGTCGCAGAGCCAGTATTTTCTGAATTTGTCTTGTTCATCTCTCCGTCTTATATTCTGTCGGCCTCTGTTCCACGTGTGATCTATGGGGATCCATTTTGTGAGTCGTGATGTCCAGCGGTTGTTTGTCATTCTTACAACATGGCCTGCCCATTGCCATTTAAGTTTTGTAATAGATCCTATGATGTCTCTGACTCTCGTTTTCTCCATGGAAGTTTGGGAATGATTCTTTCATGTGTGCGTTGCATGCTTCTCAGTTTGCAGGTCTGTCTCTTGGTTAGGTTCCATGTTTCAACTCCATAAGTGACTATCGAGAGAATGCGTTGGTTGTATACTTTTCTATTTAGGATTATTGGGATTGTCTGGTTTTTGAAAGTTAAATTGATCTGATATTATACAAATATATGAGTGCTATATTTCCTGGAACATATATATGTATAAATACATATAAATAATATTTACTGTGTCCCATAATGAATAGAATGAGATTTCGTACATTTCCCATTCCAGAGCGTGCCCGAGCTCATAACGATGGGGTAGGGGTATAAAGCCTTGAATTTGCATCATTATCATCATCATCTATTTTTAATAGATTCTATGATGTCTTGGACTGTTTTTCCTTGATATATTGTACTGTCTTCTGATCTCTCCCTGTGAGGTTGAGCACAATTCTCTCATGTGTGGATCACATGTTTCTCAGTTTGCTGGTCAGTTTCTTGTTCAGGTTCCCTGTTTCAGCTCCATGATGCTTTGATTGTTTACTCTTCTTTATAGACTTATGGAATTTCCTTGTTCTTGGAGGTGGAGTTTACTCTGCCGAAAGCTTGCCAACCTCGAGCGATTCTTCGTTTGTTTTTTTCTTCTTTTGAAGATTTGCACATATATAATTACCATATTACTTAAAACGTAATGTTATGAGTCCCATAATGAAAAGAAAAATTAGATTTCATACATTTTCCATTTCGAAGTATGCCCAAGCTTACAACGTCGGGACGGGGGCGTAAACCCACTGGTGCACGTCACATCTCATTTTATTCAGATACTAATTTGATAATGTCTTGAATGTGATAACAAAATGAGATTCACCAAAGAAATACAAATATTTCATAGATTTAATTTCTCAGATGTTCAAATAATAGATGTAACTATTTTTTTTCGTTTTTATCATATTCTGTTTGCAAAAGAAGTACACGTTTTTTTTTTCTTAATACCTTATATAATTGCATATTGATTTCAACAAATTTCTGATTCTCTGATTTCTGATTATTCAGTTATCAAAATATTTTCTCTTGCTTTCTATAAACTGAAACCAATTTTCAGCTTCATTGTTTATTCCATTATAAAAGAACAGTTACAATTTTGATACGATGATTTTTTTATGTCATATTTATTTTTGTTTCTTAGACGCTGAATTATTAGTATTAAACACTGATTTGTCCGATTGGATAGTGCAATGGCAAGCGCGTCTGCCTCACACAAAGAAGACCCCAGGTCCCCAGTATGTGTGGAAAACACCCCAGAGAGTGTGGAAAAACTCTTCATTGGGACTAACGTCCTAGAGCTCTGAAAAGCTACTTGAGTACATTAATGCATCCTCCCAATAGTCGCTTATGGAGCTGGAACATGGAACCTAACCAAGAGACAGACCTGCAAAGTGACAACCATACAACGTGCAAACGTGCTCATGAAAGAATTATGCTGGGTCTCACATGGAGAGACCACAAGACAGCACAGTACATCTGGGAAAAAGACAAGAGTCAGAGACATCATGGAATACATTAAAAATCTCAAATGGCAGTGGGCTGATTATGCTGCAAGAATTACGGACACCCATTGGACATCACGACTCATAGCATGGATCCCCAGTGATTTCATGTGCAACCGAGGCCGGCAGAATATTAGATGGAGAGACGAGCTAGACAAACTCAGAAAATCTGGCTCCACGATGCCCATGATAGTGAAGTGTGGCGAATCCTGGTGAAGGTGTATGTCCAACAACGGACGTCAAAAGACTGATAATGATGATGATGATGATAAGCTGTGTGATTAGGATGGAAAGGTCCTTCCAGTGGACTTGCATCCTGAGAGAGATTGAAACTTGTGAGAGTAAAGTCCTGGTCACAACCTAACTTGAATCTTGTAAGGACTGCTAAGCCGACGCATGCAACAAAAACCGGAATTTTTTGACTGGCCGTCATACTCCATTGACTAGTGTCAGGACTAGTATTCCCATCTTGGTTGTTATAGACGCTAAGTTCCGGCAGTTGTATACTCAGGCCTTTTTCCAGATGTCTATCACATTTGATAACGTTCGGGAAATTTCGAACCAAACCCTTCATTCGATAAACGGGGAAAATTATTCCCATTCCACAATTCGTGTCTCGTATCTGTTGAGTGTTGGTCTCTTCAACTGAATCAGACTATATGACCTTTTGGCACGACCTACCTTTTGTTAAACTCATGACCATCAAAGTTAATAGATACACGTAACCAACTAGTCAATTGTCCAGTTAGATAATCCGTTTGTTGGAACGCTGAGTCTTAAACTCAATGATGCTTGTCTGCCTCTTCCACTGAATCAAAGTGTATGGCTTGCACTGTCCGTAATGTAATCAGGAAGTGAGACTTAGTCTTAAGCTTAATACCCTTTCATTCTTCATTGAGGAAGTTATTAGAGCCCAGCATGTGTGCTAGATAAGGCGATTGAAAGAATCAGCTGGCTCCAATAACCTCCTCAGTAGTCCTAGCATAGAACTTAACACCGGATGGGAGCCTTTGATTGAGAATTAGTACGAAAACTCATATACTCCGGTTAAGCGGAAGAAACAGACACGTGTCATCACAAGGACGAATTAATTAGGAAGTATAACGGATAAGAGTTATGGGTAGTGGAATGAGAACAATCCACCCCTGTACATAATGAGGTAACATTGCCACCCGCAGAACAAAGCAAAGGGATTATACAACGCCACTCGATATGATGCATAAATTTTATCCCCTCACAAGGATAATTGTTCTGTCGCACCCCACCACGCCCAATTGAATTATAACATTCAGATTCTCATTTTAGATGCTCTAGCATATCTAGCATCGATTGTCGTCACTCACTGATATACCGAAATGTTATTTACGTTCATTGACCAGTTTTGCTAATTGAGATGCGTTCCATTCAAACTCAGACGTTTCAGTTACATCTCTGTATTAGAAATAGCTATTAAAATGATTCTTAACGAAATAAGTTATATCTTTATTCAATATTATGGGCGTCGCAGAGCCAGTACTTTCTGAATTTGTCTAGCTCGTCTCTCCATCTAATATTCTGCCGGCCTCAGTTCTGCATGTGATCTTGGGGAATCCATGTTGTGAGTCGCGATGTCCATCGATTGTCCGCCATTCTTGCAACATTGTCAGTCCAATGCCATTTGAGATTTTTAATGGATTCTATGATGTCCCTGACTATTGTCTTTTCCCGGATGTACTGTGCTGTTTTGTGGTCTCTCCATGTGAGGCCCAGCATAATTCTTTCATGAGCACGTTGCATAGTTCTCAATTTGCAGATGTGTCTCTTGGCTAGGTTCCATATTTCAGCTCCATAACCGACTATTAGGAGGATGCATTGGTTATACACCCTTCTCTTTAGGATTAATGGGATCTTTTTTTTCAAGATTGAGCTTGCTCTACCAAAGTCTTGTCTTCGTACAGTGATTTTTCGCTTGATTTCTTCTTCTTTTGAGGGCTTAATGGAGATTCGTTGTCCTAGGTAGATGTAGTGATCTACTACCTCCAGTTCTGTGTCCTCGACTTTGATCTCAGTGTTTTTATCTCCCTTGTGGTTGTTGCACATGATCTTCGTCTTGCTGAAATACAGTAATTTTAAATTAATTAATTAATATTCCAATAAATGGTACAGATTCAAGTCACATAAAATTTATTCATAAAATGTTCTATGTTTTCCAGAATCTAGAAAGAAGTTTCTTTTTAAAAAGATATTCAGTGGTATTTAAAAAAAAATTAATTCAATTTTAGATTCAAACATGAAAATAAGGTTTGTATCAACTTCCCTTCCGAGATAAGAACTGGCACATCCCTGGCCGTTCAGAAACTCCTTTGTTTTAAAAATTTTTTTTGTGTAAAAAAGAGATAAATCATCAAGAGTCATGGGTGTCCACTGTGGGGTACAAACAGTGAGATTGCAATCACCTCGGTAAGGCCTTTTAACGAGGGGGAGGAAGTTTGAAAATCAGATTCTTATAGAGGTTGGGGATCAATGTGTCAATATGAACTGTGACAGTTTAGTGCTAGGCACAGCTTAGACATTCTCTAGTCCTCTACCTAACAACCAACATCAGGATATGTCTTTTTGAACCCCGATCCAATATATCCATCTCCCCCACCCTTGCATATATATCCTTTTGTCTGTCCTTGGGAAAGTGGTAGCCAACGCCCTTGACCAGAGCCGATATAATTTTTTCTTCCAGAACTCAGACATTTTAATGCAAACGGTGATTAGTTCTATTTCATTGCTGGACCTACCAAGTTAATAATTAGAGCCCAGCATATGTGCTAAAAAGCTACTGAAAGGATCGCTGCACACGCTAGGCTCTAATAACATAGGGCCAACATAGAACTTGGCATCCTATCGGAGCCCTTAATTGAGAATTAGTGCATATCTGTGACAATATTTAAGACAAGAATGACAACAATATATCGTAATTATTTGTTTATAATACGCACTTGTGTATAACCTGTAGTAATGGGCTATAAGATCCTGGAAAATATGTATAATACGTACCGACTTTTCAGAATTTTTGCGGCTAAATTTAAACTTTGTTCAACTTTTTCACAGTCCGTAATAACTGAAAATAAGATTTTACATAACCCGAAATTTAGACCGTTCAACCAACTATCCATCCAAGTTGACAACAGATTCGTCTCTCATCTCTCATCTGTGTGTGTTTGTTTCTCCCAGTGCCTTTGGCCACATTTTCTAGCGTGTCCAGGCGCTCTACGTTACGTTTTTTAGTGTGTCCGGGCACTTTTGGTCACATTTTTTAGTGTGTCTTGGCGTTTTTGGTCACATTTTTTGAGTGTCCAGGCAATCTTGGTCACATTTTTTAGTGTGTCCAGGCGCTCTTGGTCACATTTTTTAGTGTGTCCAGGCACTTTTGGTCACATTTTTTAGTGTGTCTTGGCGTTTTTGGTCACATTTTTTGAGTGTCCAGGCAATCTTGGTCACATTTTTTAGTGTGTCCAGGCACTTTTGGTCACATTTTTTAGTGTGTCCAGGCACTTTTGGTCACATTTTTTAGTGTGTCTTGGCGTTTTTGGTCACATTTTTTAGTGTGTCCAGGCACTTTTGGTCACATTTTTTAGTGTGTCTTGGCGTTTTTGGTCACATTTTTTGAGTGTCCAGGCAATCTTGGTCACATTTTTTAGTGTGTCCAGGCGCTCTTGGTCACATTTTTTAGTGTGTACAAGTGCTCTAAGTCACATTTTTTAGTGTGTCTGGGCAATCTTGTTCACATGTTTTAGAGTGTCCTGGTGCTCTTGGTCACATTTTTTGGTGAGTCTGATTAGTTATTGACACATTTTTTAGTGTATCCAGGCGCTCTTGGTCACATTTTCAGTGTGTCTGGGCGATCTTGGTCACATTTATAGTGTGTCCAGGCGTATTTGGTCACATTTAAAGAGTGTCCAGGTGGTCTTGGTCACATTTGTGATGCGTCCGGGCGCTCTTGGCCTCAATTTTAGTGTGTCGAGGCACTTTTGGTCACATTTCTTGCTAATTTGCATGAGTACATTACAATACACCATCTAAATCCATTGATTCTCAGTTAAAAAAAGATGTTTCTCGGGGACCGTGTGGTCATTTTATACCAACAGTGCCCAAATTGTGTGCTTGTATTTTCCATAGATGATTTTAGATAAAAGGTCTATTTTTCAAAGATGATTTTGAGTAGTTTCGATGCATACGCAGGCTTTTTTTCTATGAGAAATATTCACATTTGGAACACGAAATTTACACAGTAAACGAAGAGACAAAAACATACTTACTTCCGGTCGTGTCATCCCGGGAATGACGTTCTTCCCTGGAAGGAAGCGAATAGCATTCAATTCCTGTCTATAATAAGCGACCCAAAGTTTTGGGTTTAAATATCTGTGAAGAAAAAAAGAGTATTATTTACGGAAGATTACAGTAAATAGATTTCTTTACCGCAATTTTGAGCTGAATTATTTTTTCGAAAACTCATGAGTAAATAAAACCTTTGGAAAATTTCTGTGGCACCCTCTCTCTGCTAAATGAATTATGACATTGAGATTTCTATTTTTCCATATCTTAGGAGACTTTCTTGCCTGGCGAAACATTTTAAGTGAAGAAGATATCATTCAACCAGAATCAACGTCATTTACGTTTAGACTCGAGATATCTTTCGCAAAAAGTCATATGTGAATCAGAAACCGTCAACTAAAAATGTCACTGAAAACTGTCAACATAGGCCTCTTCAGTTTCTGAACGAATCTGATTGTTTGGCTGGCTAACTTTCTATCTTTCGAATCACCGTGAGCTCACAAATGGTACGCCCGACCAACCAGCCAAGTTGGCAACAGATTCTTCTTTCTTCGCTCGTCTCAGTGTGTGCGTGTGAAAACATGGAAGTGAGTGTCCGGGCGGTGTCAGTCACGTTTATAGAGCTACAACCTTGAAAATCCGCATAAGTAGACCACAAGGCTCCATTTAAAAACTTCTTTTTTTGTTTTTGTTTTCCAGCTAAATGCTTCTTAAGATAACTAAGGTAATTTTCGACCAACAGTGCCTAAATCTTGTGCCTGTATTTTTTTAAAGATTAATTTAGATGAAAGATCTATTTTCTTTTAAATAACCAGTTCTGGTACATGCGCAGGACATGGAGATTTATTCGTGCAAAGTACAGTTATCTATCTATCTATATACTTGTCGCAGCGCAGGCAACGCCAATGAAGCTAAGAGGCTAAAAACTCAAACAGTTACTCTAAAAAAAAAAGAAGTTTTTTATTGTTTTTTTTTAACCCGCTCAAGTTTTTCCTTCGGTAGTTACAATTCAAGATGTAAACTTATGCTAAATTTGTCTTCAGCAGTTTTCTCTCTTGTTTTCTTTCCATTCAGACTTTTTCTGTGATCACCGCCAAACGAGAGGCAAGAAAAATAACCTATTCATTGATCACATCTTTTTTCCAATTTTTTAATTGATCAACCCCAACAACAATTGATCAATCCAGAGACATTGGTCTGATGACGGTTCCTAGCGAGCGACTATCCAGACCTGTGTTATAAGAATTTCTTGCTTGCAAAGACTTTGCAAGTTGGAGATATATCAATTAACCACTGTCAATATATTTTTTGTCTGGAACTCAACACGACAAGAGGTGATAGGAAAAATTTGTTTCGCCGTATGTTTTCGGCTTCTGTTATGTAGGCGGTATTGTTGGTAAGGAACTGTCTGTTTCTCTCTCTCTCTCTCTCTCTCTCTCTCTCTCTCTTTCTCTCTCTCTCTCTCTCCAGGCTCCATGTTCTTTCAGGATGAATGATCATGACTCTCCACAGTTTCCTTTCTCTTGTCGCTTTCAGCAATTCTTCCTCTTCTACGTTTTCTAGTTATCTGCTAAGAAGCACATTTATCTTTTGTTTCGTATGAACGGACTTTTTTTTCCGTCCGGAAAAATGCTCGATCAATATGTGAACAGCTTGATGTATCGAATAATTGTTGCCCCACAAATCACCGACCGACCAGCCAATCAGGCTACAGATTTCCTCTCTTTGAGTATCTATCCATCTATCTAGCTATCCATCTATCTGTCAGTAAATGTCTCTGTGTGTGCGTCTCTGGGCATTACTGGATTCATTCTTGGAACTACAACCATGAAGACTTGCATCATCATCATCATCATCATCATCATCATCATCATCATCAGTCTCTTAACGGCCGTCGTTCGGCAGACACCTTCCCTAGGATACGCCACACTTCTCTATCATGGGCGTCGCAAAGCCAGTATTTTCTGAATTTGTATAGTTAGTCTCTCTGTCTTGTAATCTGCAGTGACCAACATCGTTTGGCAGCATACCGTGTTTGGGGTGATCAATTGAAAAATTGGAAAAAAGTGGTGATTACCAAATAATCATTTCTCTCATCTTTCTAGACATGCTAATGAACTGAAATTATTTGGATTGTTCCACTTTCTATTCTGTCGACCTCGGTTACGCATGTGATCCCCGGGGATCCATATTTTGAGTCGGGATGTCTAGTCATTGTTTTCCATTTAAGTTTTCTTATAGATTCTATGATGTCTCGGACTCCCGTTTTCTTCCTTGCATACTGTGCTGTCTTGTGATCTCTCCATGTAAGGTTGAGTATGATTCTCTCATGTGTGCATTGCATGCTTCATAGTTTGCGAGTCTGTCTCTCGGTTAGGTTCCATTTTTCAGCCCCATAAGTGACTATCGGAAGAATGCATTGGTTGTACACCCTTCTTTTTAGGATTATTGGGATCGTCTTGTTTTTGATGGTTGTGCTTGCTCTGCGCTTAATTTCTTCTTTTGTGGGTTTCATAGAGATTCGTTGTCCGAGGTAGATGTAGTGGTGTACTTTCCCTAGTTTTGCATCTTCGATTTTGGGCACCGTCTGAATATGTTTTCCTTTTTTTCATCAAAAATCACAATTAGGGGTAACATTTTTCTCATTTTGGACCAACAATGCCCAAATCTAGTACTGGTATTTCAAAAATCATTTTTTACAAAATATCTACATTTAAAGATAATTTCAGATGGAAGATCCGCTTTTTTTAAGATTATTTGTTCTGTTGCATGCGTGGTGATTCATTCATGCGAGGTACGGATACATAAGTTGTA
This sequence comes from Thysanoteuthis rhombus, assembly GCA_963457665.1. Classification (NCBI taxonomy): domain Eukaryota; kingdom Metazoa; phylum Mollusca; class Cephalopoda; order Oegopsida; family Thysanoteuthidae; genus Thysanoteuthis; species Thysanoteuthis major. The sequence goes on along the minus strand of OY735239.1, from coordinate 5,385,425 downwards.
CGTTTGGTTATAAGAAACTGTCAACCAAAACTGTCAACATTAACGTACGTTTCTCCTGTTTTGAGTGGGCCTGTCTGGCTATATATATATATATATATATATATATATATATATATATATATATATATATATATATCACACCTGCACGCTGCACGAAAGGAGCCTCGGGAGAAAAATATTAAACATTCACTTCTAATTTACCCACCTCCTTTTTTAGCAGTCTCTTCTAAAGTGAGTTTTCAGAGTAGGTTCAATTTACAAAGTAAGTTGATACTAAATTGGTCCGTTTGATTTTTTTTTTTAGTGATCATAGTCCAACAAAAATCACTCATCCATTGATTGCACCTTTTTCCATTCTTTTAAATGATCACGACACGGCATGTTGCCAAAAGACATCGGCTTCATGACGGTTTCTATTGAGTGACCATCCAGACCTTTTTTCGTTTTATTGTTGTTAAGCATTCCATGATTAAGTCTGAATATGCCGACGTGTATAAGTATAGAAGACGTATCTGAACATTTGAGAACGTATATTATTTATATGTACTCGTAGATGCGTATCAGTCTTCATGAAATGTGAGTGCATATTTTTTGTATATATATATATATATATATATATATATATATATGTATATATATATATATATATATATATATATATATATACATGCATTCTCTCTCGATCTCTCTATCTCTTTCTCTATCTCTCCCTCTCTCTCACACACACACACACACACATATATATATCATATATGGTGCAGATTAGGATAGCAATATAGCATAATATAAAACAACATTTGATATGTGATGGATTTATTTAATAGAGTGCTCGATACATTCAACTTTATACTTCAAAAGTTAATTTTTTTAAAAGTAAACCTGGGAAAGTATAATAAGATGTGAATTCGCTACACAAACAAGTTTATGTTTCTGCCCTCTATGAGCCACACACACATATATATATATATATATAGTCTCATCCACAGATAGCTGTTTCGATGTATTAAATTTCTTCAGTGTCGCTATTAACTTTAACCAATCCAGTTCCGTGAGGCAGAATTGAAACCCTCACATCGGACCTGGAGGCCGATATCCAACCTCTGGACTACGGAACTGGGTGGTTAGTTAGGCTGAATTCAAGCCATATATTCATCTTACGCAGAAACTCCTCATCCAGCAGAGTGATATATATATATATATATATATATATATATATATATATATATATATATATATATATATATATATATATATATATATATATATATATATATATATATATATATATATATATATATATAT
>OY735239.1:5301623-5381623 GCA_963457665.1 Thysanoteuthis rhombus | reverse complement strand
TTCTGCCAACGTCGCACATGATCGTGTCGGTTGGTACTAGTATTGCTAAGTATAGTCTATGGGTAAAACTGCTATCAAAATGGCTAAAATCGGCTAAATTTATTTATTCATTGCTAAAATGTTATTATCTGAGTGAGGCAAAGATCTATTCACAGAATCCATTTGTCAAGGGAGTTTTCGCTAGTTACTTCTCAACGAGGTTGCCTTATAGATCGTCAGATAGAGCTGAAATTTGGTACTGGAGACTTTTGGACCAAGACGCAACTTTTACATATATCGAACTATAAACATTACCCTTATGCTGGCTACGGTTCCAATCGTTCCTGCTTTCAAAATTGATCCACCACCATTTAATTGCAGATATGTTAACCGGTCCAAACAGGCTCAAAGTATGCTAATATATTTGAATGCATAGAGATAAGTAAAGCATATTCCTTACAAAATTTGTTATATATGCAAAAAATTAAATTAATGTAAATCATTTGACTCGGCCCCTTTGATATAGAGGGCACTATTTCTATGTAATTAAGTGTTTGGTCCGTTTAGTTAACTCTTGTGAATAAAATCTGATCGAGGCAACGTGGATTGCGTGGGCTGCGATACTACTAAAAGAAGGAAGAGCCGAAGTAGTGAGCGCATAGAAACCCACTTATATAAATAATTTTATACTGAGACACCAGATCAAATTATCAATGAAAATTGTAAGCTTACATTTAAACTCCTTAATTATCTTATAAATGTCCAGATTTTTGGCAATTGTAGATTTTTATGAACTAAATTGGGGAAAAACTGAGATTTGACGGGAAAATGATTTAATTGATTGCCCTACCGAGAAAAGTTTCTTTTGGTTCCACTCTCTCTGAACTATCACTATCTCTCCCCTATCTTTCTTTTTAAAAAAATATTTTCTCTCTAACTCACTACCTCTTCCTTTCCCCCTCTCCTTTTAGTTCTATCTATCTCCCTCATTTACTCAATATTAATCTCTCTCCGAGTATAAGCTCTTAGTTTTTTTCTCATCTCTTTATCTCACTTCTGTATATTATATTTTCATTTGATAAGGGTGCTTCGTTTTAGAGTAATGGTTAGTGCGCTAGTCTAGCAGACCATAATGACAGCGTAGTGAGTTTGATTCTCATGGTGTGGCTCACAATAGTAACTTTGTGTCGACCTCAAACCGAGATCCTTTCTACATGTGTAGTAATGTATCATGTTTAACATCACACGGAGAGATAACAGGGCAGCACAATATATTTGTGGAAAAATAACTGGAGTCAGTTATAAAATAGAATCCGTTAAAAAACTCAAATGGCAATGGGCTGGTTTTGTTGCTATTCAAGATATAAGCTGAAAAAAAGATTGCCTGTTGGGTAAAAGGCGATAACTCTGTATATATTCTCGTAGGGTTGAAATAAGGTTGCATTCCAGATTCCAGCCTCTCCAGTTGCTCTAAAGGTTTCTGGTTTTGGTGAGGATAATTGTTGTTGTCATTGGGATTGTTGTAACCGGAGTGAAATAAAACTCTTGAGTAGGAGCTTGACAAAAATTTACTTTATACACTTGACAGATTGTTGCAGCACAGTATGGTGCCGACAAACACTCTCTGAGAAGCACTAACCAAGCGTCTGAGATTACTAGCCTAGCAATAGATTTAAAATCTCCAGCAAACGAGTAAGGCTGTCTGTTTAGAGCCATGACTACGAGGCGATTTTTATTAGAGTTGAAGGGAAATTCAGACTCGTTGAAACGAGTTTTCATTTAATTATAGTTGCCTGTCAAATGCATTCATTATTTCTCGAAGTCATGAGAGATGGTCGAGATTTATTAGCCCAAGAGAGATATTAGTGCAGCCACGGCCTCTGAGAGCGCGGGAGTGCAGCCAGTGCATCGTACTTCGTTTTCTTTTATTTTATGTATCTAATTAGAATTTGAATTATTTCCCTTGTACTGTTATTAGATTTTTTGATAGTTTTTTTTTGTATAATATCTTGCGTTTTACAATTGACTTCGAAATTTATTTTCAACGTATTGTTAGTTATTTTCTCTTTCCTAAGGGCAAAAGAGAATAAAAAGGGGCCTGGTAGTTTAACTCCTGAGTTGATACGAGTATAGTATGACATGTTAAAAGCATTATAGAATATTTAAATAGAAAGGCTAAAGGACAGTGGTGTTCGCATGGTGTATGTAGGGTTCGAAAAAATGCTTTGAATTTCCTTTGAAAGTTTATTACGGAGGCCATGAGTGTAGCACAAAAGACTGACATATCGACTAGGTACATGGGTGTCTCCTGAGTTTGGGCGCCAACAGGGCATTTGGCCCTTTCTCCTGGATCAGGTCTTCTAACCCAGATTGAAGGGGTTTGAAAGTTCGAACAGAGAGTGCTGCAGTACGATTGTTTTATGCTACCCCAAATTGCTATTCTATTATTAAAAAACAAAAGCAAAAAAACTCCAATATTATTCACTGGGAACAAGGTTTTCATTAAGATATATTCTGAATAGATCACCAATCCGAAACCGGTGATACATCCATTTGACCCCCATCTGGAAAAGGGGCTGCGGGCGCCTATGTCTATGTACGTATGCGAGTGGATGATTTAATTAGAGAAAAAGCTATCACAGAAGGAATTATCCGTAGACGGGTCAGGTTGGTCACTTAATAAAAACTGTCAGGTGACCAACGTCTGTTGGCAGCATACCCTGTTGGGATGATCATTTAGAAGATTGGAAAAAAGGGTTGACCAATGAGATACTTCTCTCACCTTTCGTTGCCTAACTAAATAGTTCGAATTTTTCAAAAAAGGCAAAAACAAAATACAAGCGTAAACAAGGGACCGATTTAGCATAAACTTACATTGTAGAGTGGACTTTCCTAACTATTAAACCTTTTTGGAGGCGTAGATTAAAAGAAAAGTTGTTTTTTTTAGGTACAAGTAGTGAACGTTCAAATAAAATACTTTTCTAGCCTTTTGCTGGATTGTGATCATTGAAGAAGTCCGAATCTTTAAAGCCGCCCCCTCGAAATAAAACCCCAACAAACAAATAAGAATACAAGCACTGCCATATGCAGACTAAAGGACCGGTACACCTTACACGTGTGCTGTAATTCGAACCCAGACTAAAAATCTATTCAGGGTGTGGTAAAAAAAACGCCCTTTCTGTACATGATAAGGGGTAAATGTTTTCAAATTTTCAGCCCTCTATCCATTAGCGTGGGCTGCACGCACGACACGTAGATAGATCGATAGATAGATAACCAGCCAGATATCCCCATTTGAAAACTGAAGAAACCTTTGTTGACAGTTTTGGTTGACAGTTTCTGATAAAGGAATAAAATGTAAATTTTCTCTGTTCTTGTTTGGCAGATTTGTTTAACGATAGGATGAGAATACTCTTTCTCCCAGCCATTCTCTGATTCTCCCTGTCGCACGTTAATGAAATATTTCAACGTAAAGCATATCTCTGCCACGTATTATGACTACAAATCACGATGAAGAGATTGGCTGGGAATAACAGGGAGTTTGTTTACGTTTTAGAACTAGTAATATTAAGAAGTGGCAGGTATGATCCCTCCATCCCATTCGTTTTATGGTAGGCTCTTGGAAAGCATAAGTGCACATGTTTTACTTACGTTTAAAGGATCGTACCTGCGCAAAGCGTACGGAGATCCTGGGAGGCCCAGTTATCAGAATCTCCCCTCAACCCTGAGGACGTAATCCAGAGGAAAATCAGAGTGCAATACGTCCGACATATCGGAATCAGAGTTGACCTTGTCTTTGTTATCTTTAGTATCATACATACTATAATGGCATAAGAATAGAAATGCTAATGTCGTTAACTTCGAAATGAAAGGAAACAGAGCTGTCTTTGTTCTTGATTTTATTTCTCCCAGAATGTCAACATTTGGTAAACAGATGTGCATACAAAAATACATAATTAGAAAGTGTCTACTTACGTTTCTTCAGTTTTCAAGTTGTTCTGGTTGACTGTCTATGTATCACGTGTACATGCTGCACCGATGGAGCTAGGGAGTTGAAACATTGAGCATTTACTCCTTATTATGTCTAGATAAGTTTTTTTTCTTTTAAATCATCCTAAATAGCAAGGCATTGAGGGAAGTGGATATAAACAGCCCTGATCGGATTTTGAACTCGCGTCGCTGATTCCACAGTAAGAGCTGTTACCGACTTCACCAATCGTACAATACTAGTAAGTATACCTGCATATTGATACATACAAACTAATCGAATAATAGCAAAAAGATTTCTTTCCTCAAAATTAATTAAAATTATCTAGTTGTTATATTCATGGAGATATTGATGAATATATCAAAGGCTGCCACAGCAAGAAACATGTTCTGTTTTCCGATACACCCGAAACAGGGCTAAGGTAAAACAACTGACGAACTCCGTGAGAAAGAATAAAATTACATATACAGATAAAACTGAATTACATACAAGAAACTAAAAAAATATGATAAACGGTTATTAGACAATACGTTAAAATGAAAAGAAAAAAAAAGATCAGGTTAAAAGTGGTTTGTTTGACACATAGATGTGAATACTTTGGGACTATGTATAGAAATTGACTGAAGAAAATTGTTCCCTTTCAGCATTAGCATATGAAAAATTCACATGACTGTATGTGTACAGCTGCCGTGACATATCAAATAGGAAAAGTCAATAATCTGGCAATTGGAATCACATCGATATTATTAGATAGGTTACACAGACCATGGAAGAAGATCAATAAATTGGTAGGGACATAGGTACCGAGAGAGTGATTGAAATATTCTACTTGGTCCATTGATAGGTAAAATATTATTGAGAGCAGGGCTGTACCAAATGTTTATTGTTCGAGGTGCAGGCATTGTCGGATCAAGATTTTGTAGACCCTTGGGCTTATTGGGAAAGCAGACGGAGCTTGATTAGGATTTCAGAGACCATTAAGCTCATTGGGGGTGCAGACAGTACTTGATTAGAATGTCGTAGACCCCTGAGTTTGGATGTTATGGGGTTTGAGGCAGGCAATGCCGGTTAAAGATTTTGTCGATCCCAAGGCTTGAAGGTTGCAGGCAGTTCCTGATTAAGATTTTGTCGATCCCTGGGCACATTTAGGTGAAGGCAGTGTTGGATTGAAATTTTGTAGATCCTTTGGCTTATTGGGGGTGCACACACTGCCGGATTAAGACTTTTTATAGCTTACTGGGGCTGCAGGTACTGTGACCGCCACCAAGTAATATTTTCAGAAGTAAAGGAAAATTTAGGGGAGATTAACTTCATTTTTACAAGGCTAACAACAATCATAATGAAATATTGTTTTACAAATATTCATAGAAATAAATTTCTCCAAAACAAAAGTAAATTGTAAGCTATTCAGAACATTGCTTTTTTAATTGTAGTGTGAGCAAGTCTGTTTTAGTCATTCTTAGACTGTCATACAAGATATATATATATATATATATATATATATATATATATATATATATATATATATATATATATATATATATATCCAGTACAGTGTTCTTTTGGCCATTATGTGTTTACTACGAATATATATGCAATTGGACCTTTTTTTTTCAAATAGATAATTAAGTGTACTCGTACTTTGATCCAGATTTAACAAATGTAATAACTTTTCACATTATTTCTGGAGATCCACGAAGCTATTGGTAGCCCTTCGTATGAAGCCCCTAAAGCCCGTGCTTCAACCATGAACTATTGCAGGCCTTTAATTTGCCGACTAAGTGGATGTGTCATTAGCAGGAGAAATTGGATATTCGACCACGATTGTATACAAAAATCTTTTTTTTTTTTAAATCCATTTAAAACAACGAACAAATTCTCTACATATCTTTAATAAATTCTCTTGAAATTTCCGACAGAATGATCTTGAAAAAATCAGCCATTTCTGGTCGAAAAGTGGCTAATTTTGTAACCGTGCTGCCAGTGGCGAGCAATCTTTCTGTAAATGTATCGGACGAGTCCAACAAGCAATACAATTTCGATCGCACACACAGACACAGGTGAAGGTGCCTTACCGTGGCTCGTCCCGTTGTGATGGCGTTTTTGCTACGAACCATTGAACCGGAAAAAGAGTTGTAGAGTTGGACTTGATGAAAACCCGGCCTTCAGGTGATATTTTCAGCTAGATGAGCTCAGGTAGACATCTACCTTATACAGGTAAACATGAAGATTAATAATTTGTTCAACTAACCCAACGAACCCAAATTAGGGAGCCAGGCTAGTATAATACTTAAATTTGAAAAATGACCCTTTTGCTAAAAACTTGAAAAGTTTATAAATTTCCAAAAACTTACAGGCTAAAAACATGATCTTAGTAGCTACAGAAAATTTGGTGGCCATAGCTCCAACCATCCTTGAGTTATCCAATGACAGACAAACAGAAAGACATTTGGTGAATTATAGTAAAACAATAATCCCCTAACTCCTGTCCCTGTGAACACACATGTGTACCAATTGACGCAGTCAAGATTAAATTGAAGAGACGCTATAATGGGGTTCTGTAGGAATTTTGGAGTCTGATAGAACCGACTGAACTAGCTAGAGGGACCTTCAGTGAGTCCATAATAACGGATTTACATCATAGATCAGTTGAGAGGAGAAAAAAAAAACTCATTCTTAATAATGGTTGATTTTCACTCTTCTTTCTTCAAATAAAGGTATATTGCATGAAGCTGGGAATAGAATTTCATGCTGGGTAAAATTTGAAGAGATAGTAATGAAGGAGCATACTTCAAGTTGACGAACTGCAAAAAAAAAAAAAGATATGAATTAGACAAATACTGACATACGCACTAATCACCCCCCTTTCCTCCTATCTTCCGCTAAAAAGGTTGAAATCTCAGAAAATCTATTGGCAAAACTACTACATTGGCAACTCCGTTATAGAAGCTGGACAGACATAATAACCGTACTGGACATGTTCAAGACTAGGGACACTTGTTTGCATATTTGGAAAGAATTCATACCGCACACTTGGGAAATAACTTCGACACTCTAAACCTTGATGAACTAGAAAATCCCATTAGTCCAAAAAGTAAGATATAAAACTAATGCATACTCCCGATTGTCTCATGGGGCTAAAACATGGAACCTTACCAAAGACCTGCCCTCCGAATGAGAACCATGCAACTTGTACAGGTGACAATCATGCTCAACCTTACAAGGAGAGATCATGAGATGACATAGTATATTTGCGTAAAACAATAGATATCATAGAATCGATTAGAAATCTCAGATGGCAATGGGCTGGTTATGTTGCTAGAATGGTCGACAACCGCTAGACATCACGACTCGAAACTCTGCATTACAAACTAGACTAGCATTTTAAGTACCAGTTCCGTGATGCCCAAGATGTCTAAGTCTGGCGAATCTTGGATGAAGGTCTTTGTCATACAACCGACGCTAAAAGACTGCTGCTGTTGATGATTTTGCCTCGGCACACAGTTTGAGAACCATTGAATTAGATAAAAGTGCTATTCACATCCGTTGTGTATTGAGTCATTTCGACTGATGTAAGTTTTTTTCTCTTTATATATTACACTTTAAAGATACGAATAGCCCGTGGCAATCGGTGAACCATCTGAGCTGGCTGACGCATGAAATCTTGGACAATCAATCACAAGTTCAGGTTGGGACCACAATTCCTTTGAAGACTACTGCGTTTTCAGTTTCTTCTTGTTCTCAGGTGCACGGAATTGCTTATATAATAGACGATAGCGCGTTAAACTTGCTGCAAGCAGAATGAGAACGTATGACGCATATAGGTTTACTTACAGACATAAGTAAGTGTTCTGTTGTCTGCTGATGTTGCTGGGTCAAATCATTGTATGAGAAAATCAGTATCGGCTCAATCAATCATGATGATCGTCTAATACTGCAGACAAGTCATTGAAGGTGACTTAACAATATATACACACGCATGTAAAGACACACTGAAGCACAGATAACACACACACACACATACGCAGACAGAGTTTCTCTACCTCCCACTCTTGATTCCTCTCAGTACTGGCTAGAGTCAATGGGATCACCGTAGCCCCACAAATCGCCAGACCGACTAGCCAAGTGTGCTACGGATTCTTCCATCTTACTTCGTCTACGTCTGTGTCGCTTGGCACTCCTGGTCATTTTGGAGGCTACAACCTTAAACTAAGCCCCATCTAAAAACATTTATTTTTGGAGTTACCTTTTTAGGTTCCTGTGGTCATTCTTGACCAACAATACTAAAACCTTGTGCTGGTAATTTTTACTTAATTTTAGATAAAATATCTGTTAATCTTTGATGACTTAAAGAGAAAAATTGAGTATTTTTCTAGATAATTAGTTCTAGTATACGTGTAGGCTACGGTGATTCATTTAAGTGATCTCAGGATGTATTACATCTCATTTCTGACATTGATATTCTTTTTAGACGAGTATATTCAACTTTGTAAGTTCTACCTAATTCGGTTAATCCAGCCGTTCTCAGATTTTTAGGTTATATTTCACCTTTTCAATCCTACGTTTCCGCTATTTATCCCACCTTTTAAATAATCATTTAGTGATTTTCGTTCACTGGGAAAATAAAGGAATCAGAATCAACGGCGAATACCAAAGCAACCTCAGACTTGCGGACAATATCGTCCTTTTTGCAGAGAGCCCTCATGACCTCCAACGAATGCTAGATGAACTGAATGAAGAAAGCAAAAAGAGTTGGTCATCAGGTGGACTTCAGTAAAACGAAGTATGTCTTGAAGACAAACACACAGCGATCAAAATTGAAGACGCAGAACTGGAAAAAGTATACCACTACATCTACTTAGAATAACGAATCTCCATGAAATCCTCAAAAGAAAGAGAAATCAAGCGAAGAATCACCTAAAGTTTGCAAACTTTGGATAGAGCAAGATTGACTTTCAAGAACAAGAAAATCCCATGAGTTCTGAAGAGGAACGGCAAAATCCAAAGGTCCTTCAAGTTAATACGCTAAGTTCATGACTACATATATATAATGATCTTCCATAGGAAAAATTCACTCTGGTGGATGAGGAGTTTCTGCATAAAAATGAATACATCGCTTAAATTCAGCCTTATTGACCACCCAGTTTCGTAGTCCAGAGGTAGTATATCGGCCTCCGGGTCCGATGTAAGGGTTTCAATTCTGCCTCGTGGTACTGGATGGGTTAAAGTCTATAGCCACACTGAAGAGATGTAACACATCGAAACAGCTGTCCGTGGATGACACAATAATATATATATACATGAATTATGAATTGTGTTATATTGTAAAGAAGATCCCATTAATCCTAAAAAGAAGAATGTACACCCGATGTATCCTCCTGATAGTCACTTAAGGAGCTGAAACATTATTGTACGGAGAAATGAATTCTACCTTGGTTTGGTTTTTAGATTCTAACGAAGCAATGAAGTTTGACCCTTGCGCAGCTATGCTTGTTAATCTCTTCAATGCGTTTTATTACAGAAATATATACCTACATAAGCTCCCTTATACTATAAATCAATAAAAACAATGGAGTTTTTTTTTTAGGGTGGATAGAAGGGGCAAACGATTGTCAAATTTTGTATATATCGTAAGAACAGCGAGGATGTGTAGTGTTAAAATATTTGATTTGATTTGCTTTGTTTTTTGAGGCTAAGGTAATTATCAACCTATTGCAGTATTTTTTTTCAGAATTTTATTTTTCGCTCACCAAAGATAGAAAAAAAGGAAACATAGAATTTTTTTTAGCAACGTTGATTATTCAATCTACTTTCCCCAGTTTCGCATCTTCGATTCTGACAGTTGTGTCCTTATTCTAAATGTGATCGTTGCAGATGATTTATGTCTCACTGAAGTTCATGTGTAGAACAACCATGAAAACCACAGAAGAGGGAGAGATCAAGCGAAGAATCACCCAAGGATGGCAAGTCTTTGGCAGCGCAAGCTCAACCTTTAAAAAAATGTCGATCCCAATAATCCTAAAAAGAAGAGTATACAACCAATGCATCCTCCCGATAGTCACTTACGGAGCTGAAACATGGAACCTAAACAAGAGACAAACTCGCAAACTGAGAAGCATGCAATGTGCTCATGAGAGAATCATGTTCAACCTCATATGGAGAGATCACAAGACAGCACAGTGTGTTAGGAAGAAAACAGGTGTCCGTGACATTATAGAAACTATTGAAAATCTCTAATGGCAATGGGCTGACCATGTTACAAGAATGAAAGACAACCGATGGACATCACGTCTCACAACATGGATCTCCAGAGATCATATGCGAAACCGAGGCCGACAAAATACAAGATGGAGAGATGAACTAGACAAATTTAGAAAATACTGGCTTCGCGATGCCCATGATAGAGAAGTGTGGCGAATCATTTGGGAAGGTCTATGTCCAACGACAGGTGTTAAACGACTGATGATGATGATGATGATTGCGAATTATTCAATGGAGTTTTTCGACCGGATGAAATAAGATTGGATTTTGCCAACAGGCCGTAACTTGCCAACCCTGCACTTGAGTGTTACCAGTCGAATGATATTGCTCTAATGTTGATATTATATTGTTGCCTTATTGGTAAAAACAGGATTTTATCATTTCTGCTTATCCGTACTTCAGATGTCCTATAAAACGCTCTTGAATTTAAGCAGGCTCCTATCGTCTATCCGGTATGGAAATTCGACTGAAACACACATGACCTTTCAATTGAGTTGAAAGATAACATGAATCCATTGTAAACAATCTTTTGCCCACCATATTCTACGTAAAAAGATTATTTTATTCTAAATCAGCGGAAGAATCATTAAAATGACTAATTTTTGTCGAATCCTATTTCTAAACCGGCTGCTAGATTGATGATTCTTAATTACAGTGTTGACATATTTCTGTCGGCAAGCATCAATCATGTCGTAATCAGAGCAATTCTGAATGACAAAATTTGACATTTGAACAAAAAAAAAGACAGCGCGATCTATCAGAAAGCAATGAAGACTGGCTTTTCTATACATACTTTTCCCCAATCACATTAAAACGTAAAGCAAGTATATCAAAAAAATAACATTGAAATAAAAAAACAAAATTTTAAGATACAACAATAAAATTCATAAATACGGCAAACAAATAAAAAAAACTTCGGCATCAAATGAAAAAAAGAAAGCTAAGTACTTTAAAAAAGACGTAATGCAAATAAAAAATATGGCAATCAAATTGAAGCGAAAATGAATTTTAATTAGCTTGGTATATTTCTTAATTACCTGGCATTTTTTTTATTTGGTTGTGAAAAAGTACATATTCCTATATTATATATATATAAGAAAACAAAACAATGATTCTATCTAATCTTCATCATCATCATCAATCTTTCAACTTCCGTCGTTGGACATGGACCTTTCCCAGGATTCGCCACACTTTTCTATCATGGGCGTCGCAGAGCCAGTACTTTCTGAATTTGTCCAGCTCGTCTCTCCATCTAATAATCTGCCAGCCTTAGTTGCGCATGTGATCTCGGCGGATTCATGTCGTGAGTTGCAATGTCCATCAGTTGTCCGCCGTTCTTGCAACATGGCCAACCCACTGCCATTTGAGATTTTTAATGGATTCTATGATGTCACCGACTCTTGTCTTTTCTCGGATGTACTGTGCTGTCTTATGGTCTCTCCATGTAAGGCCCAGCATAATTCTTTCATGAGCACTTTGCATAGTTCTCAATTTGCAGATTTTAAATGTATTGGCAACCAATTTGGGGCTTTTACCCAAAGTGCTTCGAAAGAAAAATATGATTGATCAGTCAGTTTTCCCACGCAAGTTGCCGGATATTTTATAAATGTGGAGATAAAAAAAAATGCTAATGGTAAAAGATAACACAACTCCGTTGTATTGCTTATCAGCATGCTGAATACAATAGGAGTTTGAATAACGTATAACCCTGGGAAATGGATGACTTTCCTTGAAGAGGTGCATGAGAAAATCTGGCTTGAACAACGATTACTGGCGCCTTGAGCAAACTTGGCACCTCTTTGCCCAAAGTTCCGCGAGAAGCACACGAGGAACCGAAAACAAATGTTCACAAGATAAAATGCAATTTTAGATGCATTATTTTTCTCGAAATGCTTTGGGTTAAGAGTCAAAGAGGTAAATAACATTGCAGAAGTGTCAAGTTGTAGAGTATGAGCTCCTGGGTAATGGGGAAAAAACAAACCCGCAGAACGATATGAGTTGATGCTTTTTTTTACGTGAAATAAAAGCAGATTCATCCCCTTGGATCTCAATATAAAACTAATGAGATAAACCCGTTTAAAAAAACGAGATCGAGTGTATTAGTCACTTGTAAGTGTATTATAGCTGACATCACAATTCCTGTCTTGATTACCCCCCACCATCAGCCAGTCCATAAAACTATTGTCAGTACAGGCTCCCCGTCATAATGCAGTTCGTTACGGAGCAGATCGTGATATAACGCAGGTGGACACCAAAATATTAATCTAACACCAAAATAACTAACTTGGCAGCATACAAAGGCTCCAAAAAATATAACCATACAAACGTACTGATCAGATATTTGCATGAAATAACTTAAAAGTGATTAGTCTGTCTTTATCAACTCTCAGTCTGTCGAAAATCTCTGGATGCACCTCAATGATATCAATATATTTTTCATTCCCTTTGTTAAAGAAAAGCATATAATTTCCCTGAATTTCAATATTAGATAAGTCGGGTAGAAACTAAATTGAGTGTATTAGCCACTTTAAAGTGACTTATAGTCGACCTTCTAACTATATTCCAATAACGATTCACATCCCTCTGTCAAGAATATTGTCAATATCAAATCCATCAAGGTCGAGGCCGCTAATTAAGTACGAAGCATAGTTATACACTATAGAATATCTCTGCTGTGATAATTGATACGATATCTTGCCAAACTTACAAAGTATGTAACATTCAACTCGAAAAACCGATCCCTTAACGTTGTTTTAATTTGCCAGAGACGGGAGTAGAAGTCATACCAGAGTTAGCCCACGAAAACATAGTCATCAAAGCTACTAACCGATGATGGGCTGCTAAAACCAAAATTAATCTGTTCAGTACTGCATACAGATCTTTCTCGCCCCCATTTCCCACCGAATATATATATATATATATATATATATATATATATATATATATATATATACACACACACACACACACATATATATATGTATATATATATATATATATAAATTGGTTGATTGAACAGAATTTTGCATGTTAAGTCATGATGTATCTATTATCGCTACTATCAACATTTATCGTTGATCAGTCAGTTGCCTTCGTGTTACCATAGAGTAGTCTTTCCACTCTCCTTTTGCACAGAAGAAGAACAACAACCGGTAATCCTCTTTATTGGCAAAGCGACTGGAATCCATCAAAAGTTAGACGGACTCAGCTGTTAATAGCGAGCATTGAAGTGTGATGCGGTGGGATAAGCTGAAGACTGCTATTCGAAACAAACGTAGAGGTTAATGGTCAAAAGTTCGTTTTTTCTTAGTTTTGCATAGCAATCCGCGTCTGCAAACTTACTGTTAGATATACGGTTCAAACGTTTTAGGAACTGATATTCAAGGTATTGGGGCACCTTTATCATATTCCTGACCTCACTCTCTCAGATTGCCACCTTTTTAGTCCTAACAAATACGCCTTAAGTGATCATTGATACGCTTCAGAGAAGATCTGATAGAGTGCCGGGGGACAAAAAATATTATCCTCGATGCATATCCAAGCTCCTGGTACGCTGGGCCATGTCCATCACAAAGGAAAGAGATACTGGAAAATAGTGTATTTGTAAATTCTGCATTGTTCAGATAAACTATAATACCAGAAGTACAGATATTGATCGACTCACCCACGTTCGTTTTTGTGTCTCTATCTGTGTGAGTCTACGTGCGCGCGCGCTGATGTGTATGTGTACATGACACCTGACAGCTGGGCACAGATTAATTATCTCTTACGTCTGATAGAGAGACAGGTGCTTACAGATTAATTAGTTATACGTACCAACCTACGATAAGACGAAGGCTTTTAGTACACCTTCCTCCGTGAAATATTAATGAATTCATACCTCACTACACTTTCCAATTCTGTATCGTATTTTCCCACGCTGATTCTCTTGGGGCGGGAGGATCCATCTGAACGAATCTATTCGAATGAGATAGATAGGTAACAGGCTACAAGGACAGAGTTTTGTTTCAACAGTAAATTATGCTGATTTTTTTCGAAGTACACTCACGCACGCACGCACACACACACACACACATATATATATATGTGAAGATGATTCATATCTATATATATATATATATATATATATATATATATATGAATCATCTTCACATATTTGTACGAGGTTTATTGCTGAAAAAGACGAAGCAATTCAAGCCAGGCTGTTGCAGGGTCAAACTCTACCTCAACTTTTATTCCGATTGAAGATAATTACTGCAATTGAATATATATATATATATATATATATATATATATATATATATATATATATATATATATATATATATATATATATATATATATCATTAGATGTATTTATTATGATGAAATAAGTCTTTGTACATATGGATGATAATTTTTCGTAATAACTAAGACTTGCCGATTTAGCTCAGTCAGTAAGACAGCCTTCAGTTGGTTGTGGGCTCAAATCACGGTAGGGGATATAAATTTTACATTTTGTTCAACTCTTCTAATTTTTATGAGGATTGTTGTTATTGTTTTCAATTCGCTGGAAAAATAGAGTCAACTTTAGTTTTGGAATCTGACAATTCTTTTCTTCAACAAATATTAGGACAAAGTAGTTCTTAGATGTTGCATCAAGTGACAAGAATTCGTCCAGCCCTTAAGATCCTACAGTTCGCAAATATTTCATTGAGAGATTCGGATACCTGATTTTGGCGACAAATTTAGTCGGGAGTTTCTAGAATAAATATCAACATAATCGTATGGAGTTTGTTGCAGAAAAAAGACTGATATATCTTTCGTTTTACAAACATTAAAACACATTCACATGGGTGATATTACTTCCACATTGTACGTCTATGATATATCTCCGGGCAGCTACGTCAGGGCATGTCCTACATTTGTGTCTAGTATGGTTTGAAATACTGATTGCTTTGTTCTCAATGAAGCCCCACAAAAAGAAGTCCCGTATGAGGTGTATTAAGTTACTTAAACAGCCAAACGGTTCGTCCCTTTTGATACGCCAGATGAGGAATAATCCATTGGGAAATTTAAGTGTTTCTGATCGTTCAAAAAGTTATCTGTAGTACTGTATAATTATGAAACGACGCAATTCATAATCATAAGCATGTATCTATCTATAAGGACTATTTTCTGTTGCTTTGCAACACTACAATGGTCACGTTATATTTTTGTTCATTTTTAAGCGTTTAGACCAGCCACTTCTTTCATATTTTGTACTTATCACCCCCCCCCCGCAAAAAAAAAATATTGTGGATATAATGGTTTTAAAAAAAATGCTGACTCATACATATATATTTATAGGTTTTATACTGTTCTGAAAATCTCTGCTCTTGAAGTAGGGAGAGTTAGGGATAGGCTTAATATTGTTGATGAGCGATGAATAGGTCCTCACTTAGCAAGTAAGACGTTCGAGGATATGAATTGAGGACAAGTGTAAATTGAGAACCATGCAACGTGCACATGAGAGAATAATGCTGGGCCTCACATGGGCAGACCACAAGACAGCACAGTACATTCGAGAAAAGACATGTGTCAGGAACATCATAGAATCCATTAAAAATCTCGAATACTGGTGGGTTGGTGTATGTTGCAAGAATGGCAGACAATCGATGGACATCACGACTCACAACATTGATCCCCCGTGACCACATGCGCAACCGAGGCCGGCAGAGTATTTGATGGAGAGACGAGCTAGACAAGTTCAGAAAGAACTGGCTCTGCGACGCCCATGATAGGGAAGTGGGGCAAATCCTGGGGAAGGTCTATGTCCAATGACGGACGCTAAAATACTGATGATGATGATGATGATGATTGTGCTTTTGTCAACTAGAAAAGCAGATCCCTCTGCTATTATTACATTTATACATTTATACACGTGAGGGAATGGACAAGATTTATCCGACATAATGATGGATCTAATAGACAATATGGAAAGAACGACAGTTTGGAAGAAAAAAAAGGATTGTATTTATTTCTGTTATATGTTTCAAGAGACTATTTTCTTTCGTAGTCAAACGTCAAATGGAGAACATGATACATTTCTGCAAATAACAAAGTTTTGAGACAAGGGGTTGATGAATTGTGGTTATTATCATTTCTCATCTTTTACTGGCGAAAAAGGAGAAATGTATTAGTATCAAAGCCCTAACAATTTTAACTACCCATACACAAATTATTTGACATGAGCATATTTTCTCTTTTTTTGCCAGCAAAAGATAAATTTTTTTAGAATAATAAGAATAATAATCATGCATCACCCCTCCTCTCCAAACCTTGTTATTCGCAAAAGTTTTTTTTTTCACGTTTGACGTTGGACAACGAGAGAAAACAGTCTCTCGAAACATATAACGGGAATAAATCCAATCCACTTTAGTGATCTGTGTTTCTGTATTGCCCATCACGTTTGTCATTGGCACATATGCGTACGAAAGCCAGAATCTGTTACTTTGTAAAGCAGAGAACATGTCATTCTGTCTTTATTCATATTTATACAGAAAGAGACATTCTTTCGATCGTAGTTAAATATTTAAAAAAGACTCGAAATAAAAAATGTTTCAAACTTAAGTGACAAAGAATACTAACAAGTAAAAAAGTTTCTTTACCGGTGGACAAGTACTTGAGGGATGCGTAAGAACAAAATAAACGAATAAATAAATGAATAAATAAATAAATAAAACGCTTGGATGAGCCAGCCCCACCCCCTATTCGGTTTTGACCTACAATGTCCTCTAGCCAGGATCAGGCCAAAAACAAACAAAAACTGCCAAAAATAGCTGAACACCAAAATTGTTTATCAACCATTTCAATAACAGCAGAATAAACACCAGAAATTATTTTGTTAATTAAGAAAAGAAAACTACACCAAAAAAAGAGTCAACCTCTTTGTCTAGTACCCATAGCAGAATGTAAGGGTCCAGTTTACTATAACAATTACGTTGTAAATAGAACTTTCCAAATAGCCATCGAATATCAAATATTGGAACGAGAGTCTTATGGATGGAAAGCATAGAAATTATTTGCAATTTTTTGTTTCTGTATTTCAAATAAAAAGTTTGTAAAAAAATAAAATAATGCTAAAAAAATGCTGAAAATGGCCACAGGTTAAATAAGTCCCAAACTAAAAAGTTCATAGCCAAATGATTTACAAAAAAAGGCTAAATCTCCCAAATTCGGTCATACAACGGCCAAATTACCATCACTACTCTGTTTGTCTCATCACGTCTGAGTGGCCATGACTTTGACTGATTTTTGCCATTTTTTGTGATTCGTCATGACTCATCATATTCAAAACATGGATTGGGGGAGACAACGGTCTATTTCCAGCGAAAGAGACGGTATTAGAGCGGGCTAAGCCAGATTTCAGCTACAAATACTCACGATTCAATTATGTGACAGATGGGCGGTTTTATTGAAATTGTATTTCTTTGGTGGTTAATGTAGGAAGAGCATCTCTCCATCTGTCTATCTGTCTATCTATCTGTCTATCTCAGTCTGTTCTGATCTATCTATTTATCTATCTGTCCCTCTATCTCAGTCTGTTCTAATCTCTCTATCAGTCTATCTATCTATCCATCTATCTATATTCATCTTGGTCTGTTCATATCTATCTATGTATGTGATAGACGGTGTCATTGAAATGGTATTCCTTTGTTGGTAAGAGTATGAAGAGCATCTATCTATCTATCTATCTATCTATCTATCTATCTATCTATCTATCTATCTATCTATCTATCTATCTATCTATCTATCTATCTATCTATCTATCTATCATGGTTTGATCATATCTATCTATCTATATATCTATCACTCGATCTATCTCAGTCTGTTCATAAGTATGTATGTATGTATGTATGTATGTATGTATGTATGTATGTATGTATGTATATTATGGTGTGATAGTTGGGCAATATTAATGAAATGGTATTGCATCGGTAGTTAGAGTAGGAAAAGCATCTATTTATCTATCTATCGATCTATCTATCTATCTATCCATCTATCTTGGTCTGATCATATGTACCTATCTATCCATCTATCTATTTTCTTCGTATTATATCTATCTATGATGTAACGTCACGGTGTCATTAGAATTTTATTAGTTTGGTGATAAGGGTGTAAAAATCATCTATTTTCATATCTCACTCGGTTGATATGTAAGATTACCGAAGTGTTCCTAGAAACCATACCAGAGTCTTTCTTTCCCAGCCTGTTCATATCTTTCCATCAATGATATGACGGTTGAGTGACGTTATTAAATTGTATTACTTTTGTGATAAGAGTAAACAGAGGAAAATGAATTGATTTCGGTCTGTAACCAGAGCAAAGAGCAGTTATGAATACTCCCGCGTTACAAATTTAAATTAGCCGTAAAATTATAATGAAAAATCTATAGAAATGCGAAGAAAATTATACATCTATCTCTGTCTCCCTCTGTCTCTCTCTCCCTCTGTGTATGGGTGTCAGTTTGTTCAAATCTCTCTCTATTTAGTTCGCTAGCACGATAGCTATCACAACAATTTATGCACAGATTTGTATCTTGACTGGTAATATCTTCCGTAGTTGGGTGTAGAATTCAAACCATGTTTTCAAGATTATGAAATACACAATTAAAGAAAAAAAGCCAGTGCCCATTTATGTCAATGAATATGCATCTATACGCGTACGTTAATGTGCGTGTATTCATAGGTATGATGGTTGGCGTTCACCTATATCGATAAATTAAACGTAATCGAGAGCGGAATCAAAACATTGTCTTATTTGTGCCGACTCTTTCTATGACCTGAGATAAGTGGCCAGCTCATATGATTAGACCTTTTTGCTAATTTTGGCAGTAGCCGCAATTATGTTCAGCCAATCTAATTTTTCTTGGTTCTCTGTCCGTTACTATTGGCTCCTCGGGCACGTACCGTGACTAATTACCCAAGGAAGTCAGTCGGTCGACCTTTACAAAGTAAATTGTCAACAAAAGCCTTATCAATATGAGAAAATCTCTAAACTTATTACCTCTGCCAACGAAGTTGGGGAGGTATATGTATTCGGTCACGTTTCTACGCTGGTGTACACGATATCCCCGAAAGTACTCAGAGGAATCGCGTGAAAGAGTTGACAATGAGGAATAGAAGAATTGCTTGAATTTGGGGGCGGATCCAAGAATATTTTTTTGTTACTGAAAACTTTTTTTTTCATATATTCCATACATCTATACATACGCTCGTGACTGTCCCCAAGGCGTCTGAGAAATCACCAATGATTTAAAAAAAAAATTGGAATAAGGGGTGCTCAGTGAATAAATTATTTATTTTGCCTTGTATTGGGTAGTGATCACTAGGAAAGTCGAATGAAAAACAAAAACAAAAGCAAAAAACAAAAATAAAGCCAAAACTAAGGGTGAACTCAGCCTTAAACAAACTAAGGGACACATTTAGCATGAACTTTGATTGTAAATTGTAACCCCCACTAAACAACTACTTAAAAGATTTAGGAAGACATAATAAGGTTTAAATATTGAAATAATAATTCATTTAGTCCCATTGCTACGTACTGTAAATGTGATAGCCAGCAAGTCAAACTAACTTGAAAACTGAAGAAATCTACGTTTTGGTTTCTAAAACCTTGCTAGAGTCTCCACAAGCCTGACATGCATATAGGCGAGGTGCCACTACATGTCACACGCCAGCTCTGCTTATTGTTAATTCTCTTGGCTTAATCCAAGAAAGGGTAATGTATGCGCATCAGTTTCACCAGATATGGTCTGCCAAGCCAGATTTTCCCACTTACCCTTTGTCTATGGTTTCTTTCCGTTCTCCAGTCTGACTTCGATGATACGGCTGCCTTTTCATTTTATATTGATTTTCACGTTTGCATACGATGTCATAAGTCTCGATGACTCACCTCAGAGTTATAGACAAAATATTATTATTACTATTTCTTCATACGTCAGTCCACATACATGTGTCTCAGGTGAAATTATATGTTACACTAAGTGTATATGGACTTAGGAAAGATCGAATGAAATAACAGAAGAAAAAAAAGCAAATTGACTTCTTAATAGCCGATAGAATTAATAACGTCAACGATGGTGCAGACATCAATAAAGTAAATATCAGAAGAATTCATAGAATAGAGGCAAGCAGTATTAGATTCGACTTTCACGGAGAGGGGAGGGTGATCGATTCACGATAAAAAAATTTTATTGAGACGGACATTAACAACAGAAAGATCACACTGACTTATGGCTTTCTCAGAGTCAAAGAGTGGGGAGTTATTTTGTATCATTTTTACTCAAGTTGAGAGAGTGAGAGAGAGAGAGAGAGAATATCATCATCATCATCATCATCATCATCATCATCATCATCATCATCATCATCATCATCAGTCTTTTATTGTCCGTCGTTGGACATAGACCTTCCCCAGGATCCGCCACACTTCTCTATCATGGGTGTCGCTGAGCCAGTATTTTCTGACTTTGTCTAATTCATCTCTCCATCTTATATTATGTTGGCCTCGGTTTTGCATGTGATCTCTGGGGGTCGATATTGTGGGTCGTGATGTCCAGCGGTTGTTTGTCATTCTTGCAACATGGCCTGCCCATTGCCATTCTGAATTTGTCAAGCTCGTCTCTCCATCTAATATTCTGTCGGCTTCAGTTGCTCCTGTGATCTCGGGGGATCCATGTTGTGAGTCGTGATGTCCATCGATTGTCCACCATTCTTGCAATATAGCCAGCCCACTTCCACTTGAGATTTTTGATAGATTCTATGATGCCCCTGACTCTTAAGATTCCCAAACTTCTGTCAAAATATAAACTAGAATGTAGCACCAAAATCTCTGAATGTGCACCAATTTCGTATATAATATTTCAATGAACCCCCAAATCGACCCTCCAGAACATCTTTAGTTCGGAGGAAATTTCTCTTTCTCTCAAGACCTCATAGAAAAATATGCTGACACATTTTCTTTGGCCTTTATCTCTCTCTCTCAATAAAAGTGTGAGAATTGTGTCTTTCTATTTTTCGTTTGCTGATAATAACGATTTTTGCTTTGAATAAGGCCTTGTACTTTTAGAAAACTTGTAATTAATTTGAAAGCTTGCAAAAATATTAGAAACTAGACCAGTCGCGCAGAATACTTCTTTAAAGAAAAATTCTTTAAAAAATGAATGAATGTTTCAAAACGAAAAAAATATCGTAGGTATATCTTAATATCAACATTTTTTTTATTATTTTTAACAATGAAACAAAATTGATTTTTATAAATGTTATGTGTGGAATTTCTGTAAAAAAATTCTCCGATGTTACAATATATACAAATTATTTTTTATATATATTATTGCTAAAAAGTTTGATTGATACACTGGTTGATTATAGTTTTACTTCCTGATTGTAATGTTTCACACCCACGCCAAATCAATTTTGAAAACGATGCTCAAATAATATCATTCACCATTTCTCCAAAACCTAAACAATTTTATTTTCATTCATTCTTTAAGAAGACGTAAAGTAAAGCATTAATTTAGGGGGTTACGATTCCGACCTGGAACCTATTTTTCATCCTGGTCCACACTGTTAACTCATTCACTTACTGCTGCAGGGTACCCAGCCCGAGATTGGTTGCGATAAAAAGCAATAACAATTAAGATAAAAAAATAAATACTAGCAAAAATTATAATGACAATATAATTTGAATTGCTGTATTAACTTCTGTTCTTTTCACAGCCGTTCTCGCTCTTTTTAATCAGATGATATCTGATTTCCAGCTATCGATCATTCTATTGTATAAATACCTTCTTTGGACGTCCATTCAACCGACTGTTTGGGTGGGTATTTAGTCTAGTGGAGAGAATTACCAATTTCCCCATCAGCAATAGAGACCAGATTCGAGGCCCTGTTAAATAAAAATGGTATCGAGGAAAAGACGAAAATCTGTTAAAGATAATCAATGAATCAGCATAGATGATAGACGAAATAAATGAAAACAGTAACAGACAGAAATATTCACAGACATCTTTAAAACTAATTAAAAAGAGAACAAATATGGTAACAAAGACTAAAGGAGATGGAACCAAAAGAGAAGAAATTGATAAAATAATAAATAAAAACATGAGACCATAAAAAAGACAGAAACACATGAAAAAGAAAATAAAAGCTATCAGAATAAGGAAGAGCTTGAAAAGTGCTCGAGATGCAGAACATCTTGGCAAGCATCAGATGCTTGCATTAAAAAACAAGGTGAAATCAACAAAATTAGGGACAAGATATCTATAATTGAAAAATTTTATGAGAGCCACTATGCCAGGAAAATAAAATAACAACTAACCGACATTTCGATCGAGAACAGTGATGTTCCAGATGTAACAACGGACATAGTTTTTGCTCTACGAAATATTATCAGCAGGCAGGCGCTGGGTGAAGATAACACAATTATAGATCTTTTGGAAGATGCAGTAGGGGTTTATCACAATAGACTTGTGCAACTATCCATGCAATGTTAACAAAATAAGAAAGTGACCAAAAACTTCTATCTAGCAATAGATATACCACTAAAAAAGAAAAGAGACAATAAAAACGTTAGAAATTACCGTCCAATCACTTTACTACTCAACATTCTCAAACTATTTTCGAAACTACCGACATATAGATCGACGTACGTTTTAGATGTTAACTAACCGAGGCAACTCAACAATAGACCACTTACGCATATTAAACTAACTTGTAGAGAAGTCATCAGAATGCAACAAGCTACTTTGTTTGGCTTTCATAGACTATACAACAGATTGGGAATACGAGGGAGAAACATGGATGGAAAATATTTGAACAATTCAAGGTACTGTGATGATAATACATCATCATTAGAATCTATGGAGGAACTACAAAAAAACACGTTGAGTAATTTGAATAGAGAAAAGCAAAAAAAAAAAAAGGTTAAAGATGATCAAAACAAAGACAAAAGTAATGTTCAAAGACAAAGTCATTGGAAAAGACCATAAAAGTAAACGACGAAGCGTTAGAGAAGGTTAGGAAATAAATCTTTCTGAGTCCGGTGATAAAGTTGAAGAAAGACCTCATAGATGAAATAAGGTGGCACATAAACATTGGCTGGAAAACACTTGGAATGAATAGGGACAAACTGAAAATCAAATTGCCAATATGCTTAAAACGTAAAGTATACAGACGAATCCTTGATAGCAGCTATGACAAACGGATACGAAATCTGGACATGTACGAAACCACTCTGAATAGCAAGGAGGGCAATGGAAAGATCTATGTTAGGAATAACTCTCAACAATAGAATGAAGATTAATATGGATCCAAGAGAAAATTAGACTGAAGGTTATCGTAATTAAGGAACAAAAATAGAAATGGTTAGGAGGGACGTAGGGACAGCGGATGGAGCAAAAAACAAACAGATTTTTTCCTGTTGGACAGTAAACGCAGTAGGGAAAAGACCAAACAAAATGCAGAGACGAAATAGAAAATTTTAGATCGTGCAGAGATTTGAGCAATCAAACTTGTCATGGAAAAATATTGGAAAGGACTTCTCCAACAATGAACTTATAACAGCTAATATATATATATATATATATATATATATATATATATATATATATATATATATATATATATATATTGTACGAATCAAATCCTTCACTTGGCGAAGTCGAACAACGTATTTGTGAAGCGATTCCATTATTTTGCCGTATATACATATATATATATATATATATATATATATATATATATATGTGTGTGTGTGTGTGTGTGTGTGTATATACGTATATATGTATATATATATACATGCGAATATATATACACAAATGTATATACTATGCATCTATCTTTCTTTCTTTCAGAACAATGTATGAGAATTAGGCTTATGAAAAACGAACTATCAAACGACACGATTATGAAATGTTTCAAAGTGCCTCTGAGCGAAACTTTTATGTGATTGACCTTCTGTAATGACAAAAAATAAAATTGCATTAAGTTACGTTGATCAGTTTTTGAGTCTAACGTACCAGTGTGTATACGTGTGTAATGCGTTTGGCAATTTTTCCCAATATCTAAACAATAAAGCATCTTGAAGAGCGACAAGTTTGCGTGAAATTTAGTTTCAAAAGGGGGAAAACTTTTTCGCAGACATTTCCGATGTTACCAGAGCCTCATGGTGAGGATCGTCTGGGCAGCATGTGATGCAAAACAATCATTTCAAATCAAAGATGATGACAATTTTGGACGATATCTCATGTCGCCGGACAACGTTTACATTGTAAAGATACGTGCTGCGATCAATGGAAATCGCCTCCTGACTGTCCGTGAAGTTGCTGATGAGGTAAGAATCTGTAAAGTTCGTGTCATATGATTTTGAAAGAAAAACTGAAGATGCTTCGTGTTCCCGTAACATTTGTGCCAAGTCTGTACACAAATCAACAAAGTTTTGGGTCTTGTCCGTCACATGCCTTAATCTTGGCCTCCGCCCAGTTTTTTTGCTACAAAAGTTAAAATCAACTTTCAATCTCAGACGATTGAGGAGATAGGAGAAAAGCGCTGCGAGACCAAAACATTATCCCTCAAGACACTTTCCAGAATGCATACCACAACTAGAAAGAACTCTGGGAAGAATATATATATATATATATATATATATATATATATATATATATATATATATTTATATATATATATAAAAGATAGCCTTAGGCACGATAGCGTAATTTTTATGGTTATCTGTTGGTAAATAAATAAAAGGTTCGTGATAGTATCAGATGGCATCTTATCATAGCAAGAGGCAGACCAAACAGAGGTTGGGTTTTCAAAAGAAATTACTGTTTTTGAAAACTCATTATTCGTCTTGTTTCTGGGAGAGGATATTTAAAAACAAAAAAGGAGCCTGTTTTTCGACTCTAAGTCCTTCCATTCTCATCGTTCAACTCAGACATCACTCCCCAATCCCTGTCTTATATCAGGGCAGTTTCTGAGGACAATTTCAACTGGATTCACTGGTTTATCTAAGCTTCAATTCGAAATTTCTTCGTAATTATAGAAAAAAATACAACACTTATTTTGTTTGAAATGAGTACAGTTGTACTAATATATATATATATATATATATATATATATATATATATATTAATTATTGTGTCATCCACAGACAGCTGTTTCGTTGTATTACAACTCTTCAGTGTGGCTATAGACTATCCATTACCCCAGGCCGCACCACGATTTCTGGCCTTTTCTTTGGCAACTAAAGTTGCATCGGCTTGAGCCATTTTTGGATGGAAGGCTCTTATTTTCCCAACGTTAGGCTCGACCTTGTGTCATATTTTGCTGCAGAGGGATAGTAAATGAATAGTGCCCCGGGGCAGCACTGCTCCATTGCACTTAGAGGAGCAGGTCCCAAAGAGGATGCTTTTGTGGTGGAGTTTATTTTAGTTTCTACGGTTGCTTGGCAACCAAAGTTGCGTCAGTATATATATATATATATATATATATATATATATATATATATATATATATAGGCCAATTTCACGTAGATTCACCGATTCATTTCAATTTCAATTTTAATTTCTTCTCAACTATAAAAAAAATACGCCCTTATTTTGTTTGAAATAGGTACATTTGTACTAATGTATATATATATATATATATATATATATATATATATATATATGCGTAAAAAAGTCCTGTCATCTTTTGTTCAAGTTTTTCTAAAATGAAAATAAAAATTACGTACGAAATCTTTCCTCTTTCATCTGTTATTCCAAATCAATTTAAAGTTATCATTTTTTTGTGCTTTCACCAAGCGTTCTGATAACTTAAGCGTAACAGACAACAAAAGCCTCATTATGTGTGTTGATATGTGCATGCATCTGTGTGTGTGTGTGTGTGTGTGTGCTTGCTTGTGTTAGTGTGACAGCGTATGTATGGGTATATCTGTGTTTGCGTACGTATCTTGTTTTGAGCTTCTCTAAGTAAAGTGTTACTTTGACGAAATCGAAGTAAGATTATCTTTAAAATGTAATAGCTATCTCACCTCATTTCACTGATAGGTTGGCAGTAGACTTGATCTCTTCTGACTCTATTTCGCAATGCAGGTTGTTCAATGTTGGCTTTAAACCCCAAAGGTATTGACCGCAAATTTAAACAAAGGGGAAAAGAAAGAGGCTTAGTCATCTCGAAAACTGATTGCTAGGCGTTGTTTCTTCAAGGTCGACCAGATTCGCCCAAGTCCCGGCTACTTTGCCAATACAGTGAGAGCAAAAAGTGTCAAGAAGTTTATTTCAAGATCCTTACACACCTTCAGCGGTTGTCAGCATAACTAGCCCATCGCCATTTAAGTTTCTCAATGGATTCTATGATATTTCGGACTCCTGTCTCTCCTCTAATACACCGTGCTGTTTTTTTATCTCTCCATGTGGCCGTAGCATGATTCTCTCTTTTGCACGCTGAATAATTCTCAGTTTAAGGGTCAGTCTTCGGGTTAAGTTCTATGCTTCAGCTCCATAGGTGACTATCGATAGTACATAACCCCCTTTTTTTGGCACTGGATCTGAACAGTGTGATTGTTGGCAAGATTTCTTCTTCTTTTGAGTATTTCATCGAGATCTTTTGTCTTGGGTAGATGTAGTGGTCTGCATTCATTCATGCAAAGCCGGGGACACAAAATATAGAATTGCGTAACGAACTAAATGAATTCAGAATGTACTGGCAAATTCAGGCATTCTTATTGATCACTGTCCTACAAAAGCCGAAAGATGAAACTCATTCATCGATAACCCCTCTTTTGAATATTTCAATTGATCACCCCCAGAGCGACATGCTGCTTGAAAACAACGCTGATGTGACGGTTTCTACTGAGTGACTAACCAGACTTGTATATGATTAAAGTTTACAGGTAATGGAAAGTAATTACGGAAAATGGAATTAAGCTGGGAATTGTTAGACGTTTGAATTTATTATTTTTTTTTCTCAATTAGTTATTTGCTTTCATTGTTTCCGTTGCACAGGTCATCGGATCTTGTGCAAATATCCTCACGAATAACAGTGACGTATGCAAAAACTGGTCACAGCGTCACCCCCACTTCTAAATGTAAACTCAGGTCGAATGCTGAAGTCTTCAAATCTCATTTCCAGGAATTAATCATAAAAGCGTTAGAGTGGGACACGTAGTTTTGGAATATGATTGTATGGAGATATGAATTCTGTTTTGTTTACCTTTCAGATTTTTATGAAGCAATAAAGTTTGACTCTAGCGCAAATAGCTTGTTCAAATTTATTACCCTCACACAGAACAAATACCTTAGCGCCTTTTTTCGAATTATGGTGTTGTAAAATCTACCATCGAACAACTGTCGCCATCAAAAATGGTGAAAGGCTTTAACTTTTTTCATATCTTATATGTGCTTGCGTTTGTTTGTGTGTTTCCGTGCTCTTGGCCATACCGTTTTGACAACAGACTTAAAAATTGGCATCAGCACTCCCTTCTACCCTTTTTCTTAAAAAATCTTTTTGGGTTTTTTATTCTAACAGGTTTATTATTAAGATCTAGATTCACCAAAATCAAGATATTTGTGGATTTATTCCTAATCTAGTTTAAATGTTTTCTGTCGGAAAACCCTAGTGATAGCACCTGATAGAATTTATTCTGACCATATCTATTCTTTAGTGGAAATTTTTTTTACATGACTTCAAATTTTGACGCTACGGTTGTTCAGTTATGGACTGCGTGGTGAGTAAGACTTCTTTTCCATTCATTCTTAAGTCAATGGTTCTTAACACTTTTGTTCCATTCCCCACATCGAAAGCTAGATGTATTGGATGACTCCCTTACTACAAAAAGAAATTCGACTAGATATCATGTTGAAAAATAATCTTCAAAGTATAAATCCAAATTTCAAGTTCTACACTGAAAACAGACAAACTATTATTTTGTTATCACTACTCATCTCTTGTAGATGAATATCACTGCAGAAACAAAGTCTTCCTAAAGAAATAATAATGACTATTCCTTCACTTTGTGAAATTAAGAAACAACAATGCAATTACCCATCACATTAGTTATTATTGAATTCGATGAATTATTTACTATTGAATTTATAGCAAAATCAGCAACTAACATGTCACGCCAACCATTAAGTGAATAGCTATTGTGAGTTCGGTAGCGCTGGCACAATCACACAAAATATACTCACTTGAAAAAAAAACAAATTTATCTGAGTGAAAAAAAGATTTAGATATTTCTGCGACTGACCTCTCCCCCATGCCAAAACAAAAAAAAAAAAAAGAAGAAAAATACAAAAAGCAAAAGGGACTTGTTTTTATGAAGATGTCTAGTGGAACACTCATGTGGATTTGTTTAGTTTTAGACCAAATGGTGCATCAGGCAGTGCTTACATAAGTTTGTAAGAGTAGAAAGACAAGAAACCCAGTATCCTAAAATATTTTTCGTAATTTCCAAAACAAAACAAAACAAAACAAAAAAAGCAAAAAAAACCCCAAAAACAAAAAAAAAAAACAACAAAAAAACCAAAAGCGAAAACAAAACAAAAAAGCATGCAGTTATAAAATTTATAATGGAGAAGTCATGCGAATATCCAAGTTTCTGATTGGTTATGTGAAGAAACGGCTATTACGTTAAAACTTTCTTTGACCAAGATAGTGATATTCTTACGTAATTGTTTTCTCACTATATGTGATTAAAATGAGCTAATTCGCCCATAGATTTCGAATTATCACTACCCTGATTTCAAAAGCGTTTGAAAGCAGTAAGTGGCATTTTCTACACTTTTTAAACTTAATCAATCAGATACTTACAGCCTGTTTGACATGGAGTCGAGTTAAGATTGGGGTCCTGGCTGGCCAAAAATCTACTATCGTCTCTTCTGCTAGTGTCGCAGAGACATAAAAACACGCTTGATTTGAACACAGGACTTGTCCTGATCAAGCTTGACTTGACTTACACAGAGCCATCCACGGCTCAATTTATTTTCATTGGCAATGATATCCCGACTGCACCCAGTTGGTCAGAACCACCCGACGACAGAAGCCGTTCGCTCCTGTGTCAGGTAAGCATAACGATACTTATTGCCCAGGATCAACAAAAACATTTTTTTTCTCAAGTTGAACAGTGTTGTCCGAACTGAGGTTAGAATCTTTTTTTCGTGTTCATGTAAATCAGACAGTTCCGTAACATCTCAGTTCATTCGGGAGAAAATGAACTGTTGTCGTCTCATTCTCAACTTGTTCAAATAGTTGATCACTAAAGTTGACTGAGAGAAACTTTTTTCAAATAACATACCTGGCGAAAATATTTAAAACAATGAAGAAGTATCACACCGTTTACGAAATCATCCTTGTTATAATTATTGTCTGAACAGATCGGATGTCTTCAAGGCATACATCCCGTATATTTCAACATATCTACCAACACAATAATTCCCTTCATCAGGCTACGTAAAGACTCGACCCCGTTCAGCTCGAATAGAGGATAATACAAGATGATACTTGCTCACCCAAAATCTCCCCTACCTGCCCTGATATGATCTTCCAAAACCTACTTAGGGAAAATAAAGGATTCAGAAAAAACGGCAAATACTTAGGTTACTGCAGATTTTTGCAGACGACATCGTCTTTTTTGCAGGGAAACCCCATGACCTCCAAACAATGCTAAACGAATTGAATAAAGAAAAATATCAAGACAGTCTCCACATAATCTTCAAGGAGACAATTGTCATATACAACAAACATGTTGAAGACAAAGACATGACAATCAAAATCGAAAATGCAGAACTGGAGAAAGTCTACATCTACTGAGGACCACGAACCCCCATGAAATCCTCGTAAGAAGGAGTCAAGAGAGAAAATAATACTCTGAAATGCCAAAAGTTTGGTAGAGCAAACCCAGCGATCGAGAAAAAACCACTAGTCCTAGGGATATAGAACTGATACTCACTCATGTTGCTGAAACATGGAACTTACCCCAAAGATTGCCCTCAAACTAAAAACCATGCTACGTGCACAGGAGAGAATCATGCTCAACACCACATGGATAGCTCACAAGACAGCGCAGTATATTAGAAGAAAAGTAGGAGTCAGAGATATTATTTTTGGAAAACTCAAATGGAAATTGACTGGTCATTTTGTGAGAATGGCAAACAATCGCAAAACTCACAACGTGTATATACAGAGATATGCAAAAACCATGACCTACAAAATATAAGATGGCATGACGAAATATGCAAGTTCAAAAAGTATTGGCCCTGCAACGCCAGTAATGGAGAGAGGTCTGACAAATCTTGGGAAAGATCTATGTCCAACGACAGACATTAGATGATAATGATTCTAATTAAATAAAATATTGATATTTTGCAGGGGAGTTAATCGAGAAAGCTGCTACTGCAATTAAACTGTCACAGTGCTAATTTCTCAATTGGCCACTTTGAATAGCTGAAAATGGTTAGAATTTTCATTACTAATGTCAAAATGACCTTAGTTCCCAATTATGTTTTCGAGAGAGTTAGTAGGTTGGTTTAGAGTTAGCCGCTTGGTATGAATTATTGATTAATAATCTTATGTTGGTAAGTGATTTCCTAACAATAGTCGTTTACATTCACTATAAGAGTTGACCAATGCTACAAAGAACGTTAAGAACAACAAACAAAGGTCACTGTTACAAATACCCAAAACATCATCATCCTGGTATAACAGACGGATTTATTGCTTCAAGATCCTTTTCATACTAGAATTCATTATCAAAAGAAACAGAAAACTCTACTTGATATGCTCAAAAACAACATCAGAAAGAACTAGCTTCCAATACAGAAATACTGATTTCTAACATAATCACACTTTAAAAGCAAACCTCAATAACGTATATTCAATATATCTTCAGATCATGAATTTTATAAATCTATGATAAATTTATGATACATTTCATTAGTTTTGAAATGGTGGAATCGTGAGCTAACGTATTTTTGCAACGAACGCATTGATTTCTCGCGATGAACGTTGCCAAGGGAAATAACGTTGTCTAAGGAGATAACTCTTTAAAAAAAAGAAAAGAAATTGTTACTGTGGATTATTCAATCTTATTCAAGCCCTTGAACTCCGAATTTAAAGCTTGGATCCCCAGCATTCTTATTTCCAATACACAACTGGATTTCGTCTCCTTAAAGATTTATTGATTCGTTTAATCCCAGGTTTTCGGTCTTATTAGTTGGAAACGAAGGGTAATCCGAGCCTCCTATACATTTGAAACATCACTCATCTGAGAGTACAACCGAAATTTAAATCAATGGACCTGAATAGAACGTTGCCAAAGAAGGCATCGCTGAGAAAAACAAAAAGCAAATCACAATTTTTCGGCTCCGCTCGAAGGAAACGAAGGGTTATCCAAGCTTCCTAACTATTTAAACCAATGTTCGTCTGAATGCGCTACCAACATTTAAATCAACGGACCAGGATAGGACCTTGCTGAAGGAAGCTTGCTTATGCTAAGTCATAAATGCCGAGGCAGCAGAAAATCCCAAGTTATCCCTGTTAATGGACTAATACGATAGACGAATCTTCAGGCTCCCGAGGAGGTTACTCCTGCTAGGGGAAAAAATGCAGAAATCCTCAGATACTTCAGAAAATGATGTCCCTGTTAGTACACAAATTCAGGGGGGTAATCTTGAAGTTTCAGTGAAAGTCACTTCTCCTAGCAGAGAAAAATTAGACATTGTTATTCCTAACGGGAAAATGGTTGAAAAGAAAGATCATGAAAACTCTCCGAAAATTCCTGCAACTCTCGGGGAAGAGTTGCAATCGGAGAACCAGGAAAATTTGGACAAGGATGTTCCATCGGTGGTACAATTGGGAGAAGATGACCTTAATTATACTGAAAACTTGTTTTCTATTGTAATGCTCAAAGAAACCGACCAAAGATTTATGACTAAGAAACGAAGGGCATCGAGAGAAATCGATGGTGAACTAATACGATATCTCGATTCTGGTGAAAAGTATGTGATACGCAACGGTCTTCAGATATTTTTACAGCCTATTGCTGGACTAACGGAAGAACGAACTGGATTCATGTCGATTGTAGAAAAGAATATGATTGCAATATTTGGAGGTATTATTTTAGTATTAACGCTCATTTGTAGTGAACTCCTTTACATAGAATTCGGAAAAATTGGTTATATTCCATTCGGTGTACTCTCTATATTGATCATTAATTCGATAGCATTATTGACCCCGAAAATCAAAGATGATTATGATTCTCCTGTCATCACTCAACAGACAAGTTCAATTGAACCCACAGAAGCAATCATGAACTGATTATTTCATCATCGGTTCATGGCACTTTCGTCCAAACCATATTGGTTTGAGATTTCTTCTCTCTACTTCATATCTCCAAAAGTTCTGAATTAATTCTTATGACATTGTTTTTTTTTCTCGAATGAAAAGCCATGCATGGGTGAGGGAAATTAATGGAATCTTTGGACGAATCCTGAGAGGGGGAAAAGAAAATCTAAGGATCTGTACCAAAATTAAATCAAGCATAATAAAAATAATTCTTCTATTCTTCCCTAGCCCATGGCCTTGCCGATCAACAAAATGTCGTTAAAATCCATTGATAACAGTGAGATTTTCCGTGGGCAAGAGTGATTTCAGACCAAATAGATTCAGTTTAAACTGATTTAGACGAGAGCCCCGAATTCTTTATTATTAGATAAAGTATATTATCATGTTTTATCAACTTTGACTGGTATTCATCTTCATCTTAGTTTTTTTGTCATTATCACAACTCAACTCGAGCCATTACTCTACGGCAGCAAGCAAACAGCACGGTCGTAATCAAGGAATTGAATTATAAAATTCTTAAAGTACGTATAAAGAAAACAACGAACATTTGACAAATAGTCGGAGAAAAGGGCAGGTTTTGAAAGGTAAGATTAGGACTTCTGCTAGCCATGATGCCCTTGTTGCTGAGTAGTAAAACAGCTGGGCGTGAACCGCGCTTCACTCAGGCTGTAGGGATCGAGTTCGAATATCACCGGAAGTTTACTTTGTATTCGCTGCCTTAGAGTGACGGCCTGAAAATTGTTTGGATGAGATTTGCAAAAAGGAGAGGAGACTAGTATAGAAACAATTGTTTAGGCTGCTGCTGCAAACTGATTATGGAACAAATGAAAGTAGAAAACTTGACCATTTAAAAATCTATTTTATTAAATTTGACCATAAAGTACATCATCATCATCGGTCTTTCTTCGTCTGTTTTTGAATACAGACCTTCCCAATGATTCACCACATCTCTGTATTATGGGCGTCGCAGAGCCAATACTTTCTGAATTAGTCAAGTCAATCTTGTATTCTGCCGGCGTCGGTTATGCATGTGATCTCCAGGGATCCATGTTGTTAGTCGTGATGTCCATCTGTTGTGTACCATCCTTATAACATAGCCATTAGAGTTCTCAAATGGATTCTATGATGTTTTGGACCCCTGTTCTTTTCACTGATATATTGTGCTGTCTTATGATTTCTCCATGTGAGGTTCAGCATGATTCTTTTATGGTTCGCGCTACAAAAGATATGATGTAGGGATATTGTTCAAGATTATTTTTTGGGTCAAGGTTGCAATTAAAAAGTACTAAAAATCTCTTTCATGTTTGTAACTCTAAAATGAATATACGGTTGAAATTAGTATCATAAAATGATTGAATGATTTTTGTTTTGTCATTTTTAACAGTATTTCAAGGCACTAACTCGTGAAAATAAGAAGTCTCTTATTTGTTCCAGATTGGCTGCATAATTTACGCTTTACACTTTTATGACTCTTAGTGTCTCTACTAATTACACCTTTTTTTGCAATCCTCTCTCAAACAATTGCTGAGAAACAGTAAAAAAATTATAAATGAATAATAAGACGCAAGTCAGATTTTTAAATATTACCTTGACAATGAAATATACAAAAACAACGATTTTTCCCCTATAATTATACAAATTAGCTTAAAGATAATTAAAGATCATTTCCAGTCCGGTCCCTGGTGGATATTCACCACTGGATTCAGGGATTTAAAACCCTTTCCAGTGTTTGTAACACCTTGTAGTTATTCTAATCTCTAATGATTGTCATACAAAATCATCTGATTCTCCTAAAATTTTTCCAGATGTTTTTTTTCGATGTGTTTAGCATATTTGCCTTAAAAATACGTTCCAGCAGAGAGTTCCACATATTTCCTGATCGTGATATCAGATATCATAACTGATCAAAGATCATTTCCAAGTATATTGTCGTCGCTGTTGCCAAGACGAACAGAGTACCGGAGCTGATCAAGCATACTTTTCAACTTTTGGGGCAGCAAATAGTTTCTTCTATCATATAAGAATTATGTCCTTCCATACATTGAATATCGTGTACAAGCCGGGTCACCGTACCTGGAGAAGGATAAAAAAAATCTTTTAAAAAACGTTGAGATACAAGCAACTAAGTCAGTACCAGAATTAAAGAGTAAAAGTTTCGCGGATTGGTTGGAAGAGTTTATTTGATATTTTACCCGGAGATGAAAAGACTAAGATCAAAATCGAGTACACAAAACTGGAGAAAGTAGATCACCACATCTACCTAAGACAACAAATCTCCATGAGATCCTCAAAAGAAGAAAAAATCTGGCGAAGAATCGCACTAGAATGGCAAGCCTTCAATAGAGCAAGCCCAACCTTCAAAAATAAGGAGATCCTATGCATCCCAAAAAGAACGGTGTATATCCGATGCATCCTCCCAATAGTCACTTATGTAACTGAAACATGGAGCCTAACCAAGAGACAGATCTGCAAATTGAGAACCGTGCAACGTGCACTTGAAAAGATTATGCTGGGCCTCACATGGAGAGATCACAAGACAGCACGGTACGTCTAGAAAAAAGACAAGAGTCAGGGACATCATAGAATCCATCTAAAATCTCAAATGGCAGTGGGCTGGGCATATTACAAGAATGGTGGAGAACCGATGGACATCGCAACTCACGACATGGATCTCCCAAGATCACATGCGCAACCGAGGCCGACAGAATACAAGATGGAGAAACGAGCTAGACAAATTCAGAAAGTACTGGCTCCGCGACGCCCACGATAGAGAATTGTGGCGAATCCTGGGGTAGTTCTATGTCCAACAACGGACGTTAAAAGACTGATGATGATGGTATAGAACAACATAATCCTAATGTATTTTTACCAAAAGGGAGTACAAGAGACTGAAAAGCCATATTTATACAACAGAGGTAAATAGAAGTAGATTGAATATCAGAAAGTCCTTTTTCTAGCAACAGAGTTGTAGGATTATGGAATTGATTACCAGAATATGCCATCAACAAATGAAAATGAGTTTAAAAAGAATTATGAAGTTTATAACGCCACCGCTAATGCTAACATTTAATGCTCAGATATTGTATATTGTATGTCTGCTTTTATATACAAATTGTATACCTTTTCCACACTAAAAATAGAGCAACGTACAACTTAGTCCGTTCACAAAATTAAAAAAGGCAGCACAGCTAATTCCTTGCTCATTACCACTATTTACAAAGCTGCACAGTAGAATCGTAAGTAATAGGCGAGATCGTAAGTAATTTAGTACACTCTCAGCTCTCACTATCTACCAATGGACTCTGGTCAGATGATTTGAATTAACTGAATCTATTTATCAAGATCAGGGTTAAATCGTGATTGATAATTGACTTCCATTTTTTTCTTCCTTAAACATTGATCGCATTGTCTTTTCTGGGCTCTGAGTCCACGCAAGAGTACCTATCCAAGGTCATCTCCATTCTGTCATTGTTGACACCGATAACAATCGACAAAAAAGATAAGAACGGAACACAGAATTTGAGACAGAGACCTGTCAAAACAGTTGTTAACGATTGACAAATTATTCCGCCTCAGAAAGTGATATCTTTTGGCAAAAAAGTTGCCAAAATCAACAAATGAACGAAACATTATCTAACTCACAATCATCTTCATCGACATCAAGGTCTGCTACTGCGTTGGCTTCTTGCTTATTCGCCTCGAGTGTGGTATTCAGCGATGCAATTTCTGAATCCCTTACCTCGCGATCATGTTGATTGGCTCTTCATCAATGCTGTTGTTGCCGGCTCAGGGATTCATCGCAGCAATGGTTCCCTCCTCAAGTTCCCTCTGACTCCATTCTTCCTGTGAGCGTGCCCCAAGGCTGGAATTCCTGTTAATCTACGGAAAGGACATGAAGGCCAGGACCTTGAACGTCTTGGTCCCGCTTGCTCCAATGAGAAAAAAGGTCAAGTACAAATGCTTACTTGCGAGCTTTCAAAGTAACATTCTGCATCATGCTCCTTTAAAAATTGTGTATGGAGAGTTGCATAACTCGAAATTATGGACAGCTCATTGAGGACGATATTGTTCCTATGGTTGACCCACGTCTTTGTAACACGGCCGATCAAGATGATTTTTGGCAAGTTTTCACTCGAGTTTGGGTAATTGTTCTTTTAGAAGTATGCAACCACGGCTACAGATAGCTCCAATGACTTACTTACCTTCCTTTCGTTGTATAAAAGCGTGTCCTTTTTAAGGGTGAATACCACCGGTCCATCCCTGGAGGAAGCATACTGTTCAGTCGGTGAAAGGAGATCATCTTTGCGATACTTGCATACTTACCAGTCAGATCTATGGAATGTTCCTACGCCGAGACGTTGCAATTCCTCCCAAAACTGTGCCTCAAATGGCAATAGGCTGGCCATGTTGCAAGAATGGCAGACAACCGATGGACATCGCAACTCACGATAGTGATCCTCAGAGATCACATGCGCAACTAAGGCCAGAAGAGTATTAAATGGAGAGACGAGCTAGACAAATTTAGAAAGCGCTGGCTTCGCAAAGCCCACAATAGAGAAGTGTGGTGAATCCTGGGGAAAGAAAGAAAGAAAGAAAGAAAGAAAGAAAGAAAGAAAGAAAGAAAGAAAGAATGGATGGATGGATGGATGGAAGAAAAATGGGGAACATTTTATGCTCAGTTATTTCTTCGAAAAACAAAAAAGCTTTCTCTGTGTTTTTTTTTTCTGTGGTGAATCCCGGGAAGGTTCAGGTCATGATGAAGTTAAATTGAGCTCATCGCAAGATTTTAACTCGAAACTTTAACAAAAGTTTCATGATTGTTTTTTTTTTGTGTGTGTGTGGGTGGTATTTTGAGTTGATAATTTCATTTTTTCCACTCATTAGTTGATGCTTCTGCTTATAGAGTTAGATTAAAATTATATCTTTATCCTTCTGTATTGCAGGTTCAATTTGCACCGTGTACGGCTTTTTATGCAACGCCACCACCTCATGTTACTTTCACAATCCTGCTAAGTATTTCTCTAAAGTTTTTGTAAAAAAACATTCAGACATATAAGAGAGGACAGCAAAAAGACCATACATTGAAGTGGTATACTTTGGTGTGAACTATTCTGACCATTCAAAACTAGAGTTTTGAACATTAACACATTATACATGTCCATACATTCAACTACAAAAGATATAGATTAAGGAGCAATCGTTACTTTTCCTATTTTAAAATGGTCACCGTACGATTAGGGTTATTATTCTAGAGTTAGTGTTAGGGTTTGTATTTTTAAAGTCAGGGCTAGGGTTATGGTGTATTTTTAGGGTTAGAGTTAGTATTTGCAGGATTAGTGAAAGGGTTAGTTTATCATCAGTGTCAGCTATTCTGAAGATGGAACCACGGCTATTTTAAAGCAGGAAAGGTAACAAATGTCAGTTAAGGTTGGATTAGTGTAAAGGTTAGGGTTACAGTCAGAGTTGGTGTTTGGAGTTGGGTTTAAGGTTATATGAGTCAATCAAAGAACAAATAAAAATAGAAACTCTTCGCCACTAAAATTCCAAGAGATATGTTTGGAACAGAGGTTTAAGTATACAAAACTATCAATGAAGTTTGCGTTTTATCTAAAAAATAACTTTCATCGTCCGTGCAAAAATTACGTGTTTACGATGGTTCAATTCATAATCATCTTCCAACAAGTTTTTTTTTTGGTCTACGGTTGCAAACCCCTTCCTTTGGAGATATATTGCGTAATTGTTTGGAATAGCCTCATCAAAACACTCAGCCGATATTTTTTAGGGGGGCAACTTCTTAGGAGATGCGATTTGTTGGTGGTGGTAAACTATTACACAACAAATGAAAGCAGAAATCATTTGAAACTGAAAACAAAGATTTGATTAGATCAGACAACAGTCTCTTCAAATCAAAATCAAATGATTAAACAATTACGCTTATCTCCGTTTAGTTATAACATGTACAGAATCTATCCGGGTTATCTCCCTTGTAGATTATCTACATAATGATTTGGTGAACTTGACAGATCGACAAAATGTTCAATCTTACCTTTTCTAAACAATAACCAAAAGATTTCCCCAGCATTGTTCAAAATAGGAGACCGAGCACTTTTACATTGACCTACGATTGTGTTTTGTCATTAATTCTGTACCCAAGAGAATCATCAGATCAAACTGCAGACTATACTCACAAATCATCGATAAACTTCGTTCTGTCCTGGTTAGAAACGTCATAATTTGTCAAAAATTAAACAGATCTTCAAAAGAAAAAAAAAGTATACGCAGATCTTTGATAGGAGTTTCCAGAAAGATAATAACGAAAAAAAAAGGGGGGCGGTATATGAACTAAAAACAAACAAACAAAAAAACTTGTCTATGTGGTCTTCCGTTTGAATAACAGTTTTGTCATTATTTCCACCTTAAGCTACCTCTTTTTAAAACAACGTGGGCAAAATATATCATTTTCCCTTTTTTCTAACAGACAACTCTATCCTTTCCTGTTGTCACTATGGAGAACGTGTGAACCTGAACCATAGACATCGATTCACGCTTTAAGAGCCAGGTGGTCTCGTGCGGTTCATAACTACGTCTGTTGGCGTTGGAACTTATTCAGCAGTTGAGTTTTAATGTTTTGGGATCGACCAAGCCAGACCACAACCGGTACAAACTCGTCCCAATCGGTCAATGAGCAATACTTGGGCATCTTTATTTCCTTAGGCTGTCGGCAGACAATATCTGGCTGAATGGCCGACGAGATCAGGTCGCTGTTTGCCAAGGAATCACTGCAAGTGGCATCTCAAATCTATGGTTCGCCGGCTGCAAATTAGAAGGCAGTTATTTCATCCTGGCGTTTACCATCTCCAGAATCTAGGCTGATGAGCTCTAATTCTGGAATTCCAGCGGTGTCGAGATCCCTTTTAATAATTATGAGGAAAGCAACCCGTACCGAGACAACAGTGAAGGAAACTGGATAAATGCTTCCCCACTACCGTGGACGGACACTCTTCTAAACAGAAACTGAATTTGTGAGCACGATACAAAACGTATCATTATCATTCTTTCATCGTCCGTCTTTAGACACAGAACTTTCCAAAGATTTGCCACACCTCTCTATCGTGTGCATCGAGGAGCCAATATTTTCTGAACTGGTCTAATTTCTCTTGCCATTTTATATTCTGCTGGCCTCTGTCCTTCATTTAATCACTGGGGATCCTTTTTTTGACCCGTGATGTCCATCAGTTTTCCGCCATTCTTGTAACATGAGTAGCCCATTGCCATTTGAGTTTCCTCGTCGTTTTGTATGATCTATTGGATTCCTGTTTTTCCCTAATATACTGTGCTGTCTTATGATCCGTCCATGTAATGTTGAGCATGATTTTCTCACATGCACATTGCATGGTTCTCAGTTTGCGGGTCAGTCTCTTGGTTAGGTTCCTTATTTCAGCTCCATAGGAGATTATCGGGAGGATGCATTGGTTTTATACTTTTTATCTTTAGGAGTAATGGGATTTTCTTGATCTTGATAGTTGCGCTTGTTCTACTGGAGTCTCACCATCTTAAAGATATTCCTTGCTAAATTTCTTCTCCTTTTGGGTATATCATAGACATTCGTTGTCCGAGGTAGATGTAATGGTCTACTCTCTCCAGCTTTGTGTTTTCGATTTTGCAGTACATGTTGTTCACACAGTTTTTGACAGCATTTATCAACAATTTTTCCTGTGATAAAGCCATTTATTTTTGTAACAAAACATTTATTCCTTTAATAAAACTATTCATTTCTGATGGACTCAAAAATAATGTAAAGCTGTGTAGATTTGACACTGACCATATATTTCTCTTGAAACTTGCTACACCTTCGTCTGTACCTTTTGTTTTTACATTTTGCATTCCCTATCTGTTATGGGCCAGAATTCTACGCTTACAATATGAAATACGTTAGAAACCGTCTTAGCTTCTTAAATTACAAATGCGTTTTCCAAACATTTTTCCAATCAGAAATTGATTAAAAAAATAATAGCACAATGAAATATGTCGGAAAAGAGAAAGAAAGAAAAAAGTTCTGTTTCTTTGCCTACTCTCATTCTTTCTTTTCTACTGAACGCTGTCAACACTTTTCGCTTTGGTTTGGAAGGAAGTGATTTTGGATTTCACAGACCTGTTGAATTTCGTTGCAAATAAAAAAAAAACGCTAGCAAACAGAAATTATGAAGCCACATTATCAGCGAAGCTTATTATAAATGTTATTCTATTTTCTCAGCTACCCGTGCAGTGTGTTAGAATTTTTTTCATCTAACATTATTCAGAGTTGTTTTTTGAAAATTCAGAAGAATGGTGTGAGATGCAACTTATTGATTGATCGCACCTTTTCCATTTTTTGAACTGATCTCCCCCAACACAGTTTGCTGCCAAATAAACATTAGTCACGTGACATCTTCTATTGAGTGACTAACCAGATCTTTGTTCACCTCTTATTCATGTGGTATTTGCTTGACACTCGTTCTTGTCAGTATTTATTGGAACCAAATAGTCCTTCACTTTAGAAACCAATGAGGTGTACAGTTCAATGTTTGGACTAATGGCGTCTTTCAACCAAGGTTGCCATTTAGGCCATTTTATGGCCAATTTAAATAACATTTTTTGAGTGAATTTTGGCTATGAACGTTTTGGATCGGCCCTGTTTAATTTTTGACCAATTTTTGGTACCTTTTAATTTTTTTTGTAACATTTTATTTAAAAAGACAAATTCAAAAACAATTAACTAATGATTATTTGTACTTCCCATTCTTCGAATTTTTGTTCCCTCCGGAAATTCAAATTTAGGCACAGGGTTGGATTTACATAACAAATGTAAACTGAACACTTATTTTCTGCCATTTTTACGAAAGTTCACTTTGTTGCAATAGTATTTTTTGATAAATTTTCGATGTAGACTGCAGTAGATAGACATTTTAAAAACTTTTTTTGTATTTTGCTATTTTTGGCTATTTTTGCATGTTTAAGACCAGAATTGTCTCAAAGAATCTGGCAACCATGCTTTCAATAGGGGATTAATGAAGGCAAAAAAAACCTAAACAAACATGAAAATCGTGAGTTTTTTTTAATATTATCTCAATTTCCATTAGAGAGATCATTATTACTTTTCGACGTATATTTCTTTCATCTAAATATCAGTCGCTTTTCAACGCCTAGACAGCTAAATAATTTGATGTCTCTGTCACTATAAAAAAGAATTTAATTATACGTCATGTGGTGAAAAGAACCATATCTCATATTCCTTCGAATACGTATAATTATGTTATTGGCCTTCTGCCAAATATTGGGCTGTAATTAATTTCCCCTTGATATAATGAAAATGTGATATTGAAAAAGTATTAAGATAAAATGTAGGATTAAGAAGTCCAACCAAATTTAAAGTTTCAGAGTTTTAAACATTGAAATTTCAAGTAATGTGAAAAAAAAATTCCGTCGAAGAATAAATATGGTCAGGATGAATTCTATTATGACGTCACTGGCATTTTCCACTGGAAAATGTTGGTAAAAGTCTTTTAGAGAATAGAAGATATCAAGAAGCATCTAGATTCTGGTGAATCTAAAAGATATTATATTCACATAGACCCGTCAGAATGAAGCTCCCAGAAAGTAAAAAAAAAAAAATTTTGCCAAAAATTAAAAATAAAATTTTAGAATGTGACAAAGAGAATATTGATGCTATTTTAAAAGTTTGTTGAGCGCAGGATCAAACAAAAACAAACCCGTCAGGATGGACCCCAGCCCGCCTCAGATAAAAAAAGTTTGTTTTCGAAAAAAAAAAAAAATTGTTTTTAGAAGTAGTCTGGTGGAACGCAGGAGCCCATTTTTCAAAAGTCTGTAGACAAAACAACATGGCCAGGAGCACAAGAACAAACAAATTCGCATCCAAACGCATATAACAAAAAAAAAAAAATAGAACACCTCACCATCTTACATGACTTCAGTTGATCAAGATTCTAGACAGCAAAAACAACAACCAAAAAAAAAAGAAGAAAAAAAACCAAGAAAAAGGCGTCTGGGATAGCATAAATCCATTAGAAGAGACCCATGGCAATGGGCAGGTCATGTTACCAAAATGTCAGAAAACCTCTGGACAACTCGACACACGATATAAATCTCCTGAGATAATAAAGAAAATTGTGGACGGCAAAAAAAAGATGGCGTGACAATTCGGACAAGATCAGGCGATATTGGTGTCGCTACACCCACGTTCAAGACGCGGAAGTTTAAAACCTGTTACAGCTGTTGCTGCTCTTGATGATGAAATTTACATCATAAAATCGATAATTAATTGTATTGTGCTATTAGTAATTAATTGGTCTGACCTGGAAACGCCTT
Organism: Thysanoteuthis rhombus; assembly: GCA_963457665.1. Classification (NCBI taxonomy): domain Eukaryota; kingdom Metazoa; phylum Mollusca; class Cephalopoda; order Oegopsida; family Thysanoteuthidae; genus Thysanoteuthis; species Thysanoteuthis major. The sequence goes on along the minus strand of OY735239.1, from coordinate 5,338,666 downwards.
ACATTTCGTTATTCACACCTATTTTCCATCCAATATATCTGGATTGCCCCTTCGTGGGGTGCGCTCCCCACGTTCAGAATCACTTCTTTTCATTACCTTTTTTCTTTTCTTCCAACCCAAATAATTCAGCGGGTTATCAACACAAATCTGTATCAGCGTCTGATGGTGTCGTCATCCCAGTGTTGCCAAATCTAGTTTGTTATTAATAGCTAGGATTGACATCAAAATTGGCTCAAGTCGGCTAAATACTTCGGTTTCCTGCTTACTTATTAATTGAAAATGTTTTATATACTCATTTAAGGCCCACTTATCAAATAATGTATTAAGACTCCAGAACTAATCCACTCATCTAATAATTAACTATGTGCAGATATCTTCTGTTACGATAAGGACCAAACTGACGTAGTTAAATAGAATTCGGATAACTTGTGAGAAAAAAAAGTCTAATAACGCAATAAATTTCTGAATTTAAAGAGTGATTTAAAAGAATTATGAAAAGTAACAAAATTTAATGAAACATTGCCGGCGGCCAACAGAAAACTATTCCCTAAAATCACTACAGCTTTATTATCTACGTAGATAAAACTAGTTGGGCTACCCAGTGGTGCTCGAGGAATTGAAAAATCTTTTAGGCTACGCTGGAAAGAAAATGACGTTTTGTACAGATTTTATGAAATTGAATGAGAAGGAGTGCTCATCCCCACCGGTAGGACCAGCACACACTCCCAGGAAGACCCATGCTGGTTATCATGCAATCCTTGGCAGATTTTTGTACCTCCCCCATAAACCTTAAAAATTATTTTTCCCCAAAACCGAGAATTCATGTGCCCAATTTTGGAGTCGGTAGTTCACATTGTGCCCATGATTCATTTATGAGTTCAGTTTTGGATTGGAGTTAGATTATACACACACACACACACACAAACACACACACACACACGCACACACACACACACACACACACACATATATATATATATATATATATATATAGTTTCATAGATCTAATTCTTTTTGAGGAAATCTCAGATAAAAGAAAACAAAAACATTTATTGTCTTATTTTTCCAGAGACTGCAAATAGTAGACATTGATTTGCAAAATTTGACCTGAATATATGTGCTATGGGTAATTAAAGACCTGTTGATTTGAATATGCCTTTGTTTTTCCTGCGTGATGCGTAGTTCTCGACTTCTCACAGTACAAACACCAATGCATGTAATATAGATGCAATGTGTATCCATATGATTCATACATGCAATCATTCTTCACGGTACAGTTGAACTATTTATATATAAAAAATTACTTTTATCAAATTCACCAATTGTTTTTATAAATGGCCAGACTCTTAGCTATCGTAGATTTTTATCAGGAAAAACATTAGCCAGATCTAGCCAAAGAATATCTAATTTGGCAACTATGCGTCATCTCTTTGTGGACTTCGTTTTTATTGATTTGTTCTTGGCTGGTTCGATTTTAGAGTTGTTTACACCATTTCCAAGGGCACTTCAATAAACAGGGTAGTTAATGGATTACACCTATATTGAAATTATATGGAGATATGTCTAGTTGGTCACTGAATAGAAACTGTCACGTGTTCGGAGTGATCAATTTGATAATTGGAAAATGAATAAGTTACTTTTCTCGACTGTTTTTCTACAATGATCACTAGAAAAGACAGATTTAAAAGAGCGGAAATGGAAAGTGTGAAACTGACGGACGCATTTAGTAAAAACTTGCATCGTAAATTGAACCTCGTACTGAAAGCCTATTTGATGGGGGTGGGGTTTGAAAAGTACAAGAAAAATTTTTCGAAACGCAATAAGAAGTAGATGTTTAAATTTCAAGTCCTCTAGACCTATTGTTGCTGTCTGTCCGTACGGGTGACACACACACACACACACACACACACACACACATATATACATATATATATATATATATATATATATATATATATATATATATATATGTATATATTTTGCCAGTCATCCAGGCAGACCCACTCAAAGATTGAAGATGAAACCTAGGTGGATGATGACTATGTTGATCTCGACAGAATTAGCTGACAGTTTCTAGCACATGTCTGTGTGTGTGAGTGTGTGTGTGTGTGTGCAGGTCCTTTGAGGCGATAGGAATGTAACTAGTTCATTGCACCAGGACCCGGGAGCCAAGTGAGACCCACGTGTTTCTTGGGAAGAGCTGTGAATCGAAACTTGTAAATCAATACTAACAAGTCCATCTATAGAATATGTTGATTCTTCCGTTTCCTGGCGGGTGATTTGCCAACACAAGGAACCTAACCAAAATATTGACCCTTCGAATCGAGAGCCATGCAATTTGAACCTGATTTGTAAATTCATTTTAGAAAAGCATCAATCAAAACTGTCAAAAAAAATTCTTCTCAGTTTTCGAGCTAGTCTGGCTGACGATGTATGTACGTACCACGGTTACATGCTGTACCAATTGAGTTAGAGGGCCGAACATTCGTACTCATCGTGTTTAGAAAAGAAACGTAATTTTGATTAAAATTCCCTCACCGAATATGTTTCTAGTGAGGGCTTCAATCTAAATGTAAGTTTATTCTAAAACGTTCCCCTAGTTTTATTCACACTGATTTTAAAAATTCATCTCTTTTCAGTGATCACTGGCCAACAAAAGAAGAGAGCGCTAACTTATTCACTGATCTGCTCTTTCTCCTATTCTTTAATTGATCACCCTAATCACGACCTATTGCCAAAAGGCATTGGTCACACGATGGTCTCTATTGAGTGACAACGAGATCTGTTCGAAGATTTGTAAGCGTAATCATTGATAGCAATCGTGGCTTAGAGGTTAGAGTCGTGGGAAATGAACTCTATTGTATTTTATCCTCAGTGCTGGAATAATTATAATGGAAATCTCTGACTTTTATTATATTGTTGATATAAGAGAAGAAAATAATCATTTCGGTACTGATAATAGGTGAAAATCATATCAGGTTTAGATTTGTGTCCAGAGTCATCGCAATTGCTGATATTAAAACAAGAGTATTGATTGAGAGTTTACACGATGACGTCACTGTTTCCCACGTTTCTTATTGGTCGTTTCCCAGGTTTCACAACCGACATCCTATATCGTTTTTTCTTCCTTATTTCTCTCTTTCTTTCTTTCTTTTTACTTTGTTCGTTTCTTTCTCTCTCCTTTTCTTTCTCTCTCTTGTCTCTTTATTTCCTCTCTTCTCGTTCTGTCTCTACTTCTTTCGTCCCAATCTTTGCTAAGTTAGCACGTTTCTTTCGTTCATCAACTTTTTTTCTTCTTCCTGCTTTCATTCTCCAACTCTTTCTTCTTTCCCCTTCCTCTCTTTCTTCTCAGTTATTTTTTTTCTTTTCTTTCTTTCTTCCGTTTCTTTTTTACATTCAGCAACTCAGTCGGCTGCTTGTTCGGGATGACGATGGCCCAACATAGGCAGGTCGAAGTTTTTTTTTTTTTTTCTCTTACTTCGACCTCACCACCTCTCTACGCTTCCTGCACAATAGCTCTGTTTCTATGTGCATTTACCAAATGCAGCAAGCAGTAGCAAGCTGAATACAACCATTGTGTCAAATCAACTGTGCTATTCTGGCTTTCCTAAGGAAATTGTTACAATATCACTGCGATGTTATTTGCTGCCATGAAACGTCGAAAGATACTGCGATGAGCTCGGAGAAAGAGAAGGCATTATAGCGTAAATTCACGCTATATTTATATTATATTCGTAATCACCTGGCTGTGACCAGTCGCAAATACTGTACAGATATTTATCATCGCGTGCGTCTGTTCAAATCTATACGTGTACTTGCGTGTGTGTACACATATAACCATAAGTATATTGATTCTATGATATACATCGATGCAAATGCAATTTTTGTTGTTGTGAATCTGCATCTATCGTGATCGTTGTGGAGAATGTGCAAGTTTCTGTCATTCTATCTGTCTCTGTATGTCTCTTCCCTTTTCTCTCTCTGTCTCTCGACTGAAAAGGATATTGGATAGTCTATAGCCAAACTGAAAAGTTGTAATACAAGAAAACAGCTGTCTGTGGATAACACGATTACCAATTGTTATTATTATTATTATTATTATTATTATTATTATTATTATATATGCACACGCACAAATATATATACATATATATATATATATATGTGTGTGTGTGTGTGTGTGTACGCAATGCAAATCAAAAATACAATACAATATATGATGCAATATCTGATGTCTGATGCTATGTGATACATTGAAACATCAATATATATATATATATATATATATATATATATATATATATATAGATAGATAGATAGATAGATAGATATTGATATTTCTATGTACATTGTCGTGCTTACTCGCCATCTTACCTATGTATCTCTATATATAAACAGATATTTGGTCGTCTGGGTTCTAGCATACGAACCGTGTATACATGATTACACATGTATACGTACACATAAATGGTTTTATGAGTTGAGTGAATAGATAGTTGACTGTATGTGCGTGTATGTACGACTTTACTAGGATGAGTACCTACTTTTGAACATTTTTGTGTAGGTGGGTTTATACATTAATTGGGCACCTTGCATAGAGCGATATTCAGAAAAGTTATGTCAGAATCCATTGTTAGTAAGTTCGATCTCTGCAAGTAGCTCACTGTAGTGATATTATAATAAGTTGGTGTGGATAATTGCATTGTAGTGAGCTTAGGGGATAGTGTTCTGTTGACCTCTAACGGATTTTTTGCTTTCGATGGTACCTTTTCTATTTGTACATTATTCGTTGAATCAAGCATTTTTATAACGTCATTACAACACGATGAAATGTTATGTAAATATGTCAGTTACATTGATAGCATTCTTTTTTACTATGTCAGTTGCGTTTCCTAGCGTAACAAAAGACGTACAAATTGCTATTCATTATACGCGTGAATTATATGACCGGTTTAATTACAGTACAGTTTTGAAAAGTCTCATCGACTATTCTCCTCGACTGTGTTGTTATTTTTCCACAACGTTTCAGTCGTGTACCTCCAGCCTTTTTCAGGTCTTTTTCCGTGCGGATTTGAATTGAAAAAAAAACAAAAAAAAACGAACGTGAAACGTCAAGGAAAATATGAATATGCGTTCCAGAATTTAAAAACATACAATTCCCCCCCCCCTTTTCTCTACTGTTTATTTCCTCCTGAGGATGACAAGTCAGACTATAGAATGCAGAAAGAAAACAAAAAACAAAAACAAAACACACGCACACACCAGCACCACCTATCCTATGATAGTTCTAGTTACCCCTATGAACAAATTTGCAGCACCTTGGATGTTACCGTTCAGGAGTCTCTAAGTCAGGTGCAATATAACAAACATTTGATCTTTTTATCATCACCGTCATCGTCGTCATCCTTTCTGCGTTCGTCTTTGGACTTTCCTTCCCAAGATTTGTCACACCTTGCCACACCTTTCAATCATAGACTTTTCAGGGGCCAGTACTTCCTAAACCTGTCTAGTTCTCTACGCCATCTTATATTTTGCAACCAAAGTTTAACATGACCTCTGGGGGGATCGACGTTGCGAGTTGCAATGTCCTGCGATGTTTATCATTCTTGCAACATGTCCTGCCAATTTCCATTTTATTTTTTTTAAAAATAGATTTTATTATATCTCTGACTCTTGTTTTTTTTTTTACTCTAAAATAATGTGCTTTTCCTTGCGCTCACAATGTGGTGTCGATCATTATCCCTCCCTGTCCACATTGCATGATAGGCAGGGGAAAAATAGTCCAGCCATAATACACAAAATGATTGAAATACCCTGTCTAACATTATCCAGACGAGTACTAATCCAGATCTCTTTTGTGAATTTCAGTTTTTGGCGACTGACGAGTGAAACGCTCCCAGAAGTGTGCATATCATTTTATAAGAAGATTATTCTGTGAGTTGGCATTAATACATGGTTATGATCGCAAGAAATGTGTGGTTAGCTGCGTGCAGACGATTCCAGGAATTCCTAGTGGATATGGTTCATTCATTGATTGTTGCTCTGAGCCACGCCAGTCAGGGGAGGGGGCCTTGCTTTATTGAGCGTACTCCAGAGATCGATCTACTCATCGGGAGCATTGACGGGATCGACATAGGAGGCTCTCTACATCAGGTTCTCTGAAGCTGGGTTCCGCATTACCCTTGGGTTGAGAATTATGTATCTCTGGTACCGTGGCCGAATTCGAGAATTAAACTGTTTTCAGTTTCGAATCAAATATGTGGTATTGACGCAAAAATAAATAAATGAATAAATAAATAAATAAATATATATATATATATATATATATATATACACATATATATAAACAATAAAAATATTCACACTACGAAAACAAAATACAAAAAAATGAATAACTCCTCCCACTCAAAGAAACACCCACAAGATTCTCACTAAATTCCCCGAGCTAGAATCCAAAAACACAGACAATCATTCGCCTGATTAGGCCCAGAGAGGGGAGAGACATGAACTAGTTTGTGTAGCGACAATCTCATCCATTTCCAGCTCTACTCTAAAACAACTTGATTTTCGAAGTATAAAAATTGATAGTATCGAGCACTCTATGAAATAAATCCATCACATATTAGACGTTGCTTTATTTCATGCTATATTGCTAACTTGATTTGTACTGTATGCATTATATATATATATATATATATATATATATATATATATATATATATATATATATATATATCGTGTTATCCAGACAGCTGTTTCGTTGTATTACAACTCTTCAATGTGGCTATAGATTATCAATTATCCCACCCAGTACTAAGATGTAGGATTGAAACCTTTGCTCCTGATCAGGAAGCCGGTATCCTACCTTCTATATTAAAATCAGATCAAAGAGGTTCGTGAAAGAAAGAATTTCAAAATGTCTCAGGGAGAGACTCTATTTTTAATGTGACTATGATGCAACAATTTCTCTCACATTCAGTTCAACACACGCTAACACACAAACACACACACACACACATATATATATATATATATATATATATAGATAGATAGAGATAGATAGATAGATAGATAGGTATTAATACGTACCAGCTAAAAATTCCGTCCACGGTACGAGTATCCAACTGGTGAGGGCAGCATCAATTTCAGATTGTAGCTGACTGAACCTACACGACCTCCAACTTATGCTAGATGAACTTAATTAGGAAAGCAAAAAAAGTCGGCTCGGCTCACACACAAACTTCAGTAAAACAAAAATCATTTGCAACAATCGCATTGAAAATAAGAACATAACTGTCAAAATCGAAAATGCAAAACTGAGCAAGGTAGACCACTACATCTACCTAGGACAACGAATCCCATGAGTTCCTCAAAGGGGGAAATCGAGCGAAGAATCACTCTAACATGACAAGTTTTCGGCAGAGCAAGTTGTACTTTCAAAAACTGGACAATTTTATTAGTCCTAAAAAGAAAGGTATACAAACCAATGCATCCTCCCAATAGTCACTTATGGAGCTGAAACATGGAACCTAACCAAGAGACAGACCTACAAACGTAAAATGGCGAGGCAAACAAACGTATAGAACCTGCAACGCCCATGATAAAGAGGTCTGGTGAATCATTGAGAAGGTCTCTGACCCCCAACTGCTACTGCTGCTGCTGATGATGATGATTATGATGATAGTCTGAGAATGGATCGCCATTCATGTCTGGAGTTGTGTTGAAGATGCAATCGATAGTGGGAATGCTCGAAGTGTCAGATGGTCGGTTCATAAGCGTTGAGAAGCTTTGCTGAATGATTTTTCTTGGTGTTGAGTCTGTTCACACCTCGAATGAAAACAATCCCGGGGCTTTCACTGTAAGTTAACGTACCAGCTTCTTGGCTTTCTGTTGTCCAATGTCTTCTCCAGATCGGATTGCGCTGTTAGGAACCTGCTAACCGAGTGTAGCTAGCCAGACATTTGGAACCCCAACCCTGTCAGCTGTGATGGGATCATCATCATCATCATCAGTCTTTTAACGTCCGTCGTTGGACATTTTTTTTTTGCCTTTTAGGGGTCTAAATTAAGGAGAACATTTTTTCACTTCCAAAATTCAAAATCGAGTGTAAGTTCTTTTTTTTTTTAATTTTTAGGTGTCAAAGTCAAATAGGACCTTTGCCTTCACTTTTAGGGATCAAAATTGATTTTTAAAACATGTCCTTCGATGATCAAAATCTGATGAAACACTCTTCACTTTTAGGGGTCAAGATCCAGAAGGAAATTTTTCTCAGCTTTTAGCGTCCAAATCGAGAGGGAATTCTTTTCTCTTTTGGGGGTCAGAATCATGAGGAATCGTTTATTTTCATTTCTTGTGTCAAAATTTAGAGCGAACGTTTATTTCCAGTTTCAGGGGTCAAAATCGAAGAGAAAATGTTTCACCACTTTTAAGGGTCAGAATCAAGCGGGATTTTTTTTCACTTTCAGGAATGGGCACCGAAGTGGGACTTCCATTTTTACTTTTCGGGCCTTGATTGAGAGGGAGTTCTTTTTCACTTTCAGGGACCAAAATGCATTGGGGATTTTTTTCTCCTTTTTCAGGAGTCATATTTGAGGCTAACTTTTTTTCTCACTTTCAGGGATAAAAAGCATGGTGGAACTTATCTTTATCTTTCTTTTCTAGGTGTTCGAAGCAAGCGGAGATAGTGTTGCCATTTTCTCCTAAGGGGATTCTATGTGTTATCATTATTTGAAATTCATCATGAAATTGATACATATTTTGTACCTGCAGGATGACGTAATTTCATGACACCTTCAAGGGTAGTTATAGGATAAGATTATGCACGTAAAAATCTCTATTTTAGCGGCCCTTTTTTTCTCACACCCTTTGATATTAATCTCTTTAACCTTTTTTTCTAACATTGACTTCCCATACACGTACACCATTTTTTAAAGATATATTACGATCCCTTCTTTTTGGAGATCAACCCTGCTTTTAAAATTTTTTAGCCTCCCGTGACCTCTTCTTTATATTAACCCCTTTAATTTCCATTTGTATATGTTAGCCCGACACCATTTTTCAACATTAGTTTCCCCTCTCTTTCAACATTTCAGTGTAAAGAAAGGATGGCATTGAATCGATTTTAAAAACGAATTCAATTTAACGCTATCTGATTTCCGTCTATCTTCCTGTTTTTATTCCTTTCTTTGGATAGTGATTCACCCGTCTGTTAGGGTGGGTATTTAGTTTGGAATATGTAATGAGATAAATATATGGAGTGATATATATATATATATATATATACATATATATATATATATATATATATATATATATATATAGAGAGAGAGAGAGAGAGAGAGAGAGAGAAAGAGAGAGAGAGAGAAAGGGAAAGGGAAAGAGTAAGAAAGAGACAGAGACAGAGAGAGAGACAGATAGAGAAATAGATAGATATGAACACACTGTTGGGGATAGATAGATAGATATGAACACACTGCAAAATATAGATAGATATATGAATAGATCAATCGATAGATAGATAAATAGATAGATAAATAGATCGATAGATAGATATGAACACACTGTGAGAGATAGATATGAACATAACGTGAGAGATAGATAGATAGATAGACAGACAGATAGATAGATAGATAGATAGATATGAACATAATGTGAGAGATACATACATAGATAGATCGATAGATAGATAGATAGATAGATAGATAGATAGATAGATAGATATGAATACAATGTTAGAGATAGATGAATAGATAGATATGAACACACTATGAGAGATAGACAGATAGATAGACAGACGGATACATATGAACACACTGTGAGGGATAGATAGATTGACAGATAGAAAGATAAATAGATAGATAGATAAACCAAGATATATATATATATATATATATATATATATATATATATATATATATATATATATATATATATATATATATGAACACGCTGCGAGAGATAGATGGATAAATATACCAGTTGCTAGCCCAAGTGATTCGATGTATTATATTCTCGGGGAATAGAAAAATTTGAATATTGGCCGTGTCAACCGCCTCAAAGTAAGATTCATGTAGATAAATTCAGACAGACCATTATCTCCCATCATATACCGAGATACTTATGATGATGCTTTTTCAAAAGTGTACTGATGCTATTGTCAGTTTGGGCGTTTCTATGTAAACTCGTGTCAACGTGTATTTTGATGTATTCAGGCAGGAATGAATTGATTCTAAATTCTGTTTCTAGGTGGCGAAAGCCTCGGCAAGTAACTGCTACGAATGACCGCTAACAATACAGGTCTGGTTAGTCACACAATAGAGGCTGTCACACGGCAAACACCTCTTGGTAGCATGTCATGTTGGGGGTGATCAATTATTTAAAAAAATTGGAAAACGTTGTGATCTATGAATCGGTAACTTTTCTGGTCATTTGTTGGGCTGTGATCACTAAAAAAGATCTAACTTAAAAAAACAAACAGAGAACAAAACAAAGCAAACAGAAGCTGCCGAACACGAACTAATAGGCAAATTTAGCATGAGATTACTTTGTAAATTGGAGACCCCATTAATGACTTATCGGGGGAATAAAAAAAAACAACACATTTTTTGTAGGTAGTTTGGAGTAGTTAATGTTCAATTTTCCTCCCTTTAGTTCCATTGGTGCGATCTATACGGGCAACGTATACATAGATAGTCAGACAGACCCACTCAAGAAAACGGAGAAAATCATGTTGACAGTTGAGGTGACAGTCTCGGTTGACAGTTTCTAGTATATACATATGTATTGCAAGGCCAGGATCTGATTGTGAATGTGCATATGTTGATTTGTGTTGTTTATTCTATAGCTGTCTGTACAGCTACTGGTTGGACAAGCGTCTGCAGAATGCTGCAAGCTACAGCCGTGAAATTGCGAGTTTACGTATTTGTGTGAATGACAGATCATTGCAGCCAAGTGTTGGAGCGCTCAGCTGGGGTTAGGTAGGCTACGGGTTCAATCCATGGTTGAGTCATGGCTTTAGAAATGATACTCAATGCCTCTCTATTCAGCACTCAGGATTGATGGAGCTGAGAGAGAGGTGGATTCAGTCTGGCTATCTCGCCAAAGAAACAATCATAAAAATAGAAGCTTGAACGACTAAAGGCTTTAGAATTGCTACTAATTCCTTTTTGTTGGACTCTTGACATACAAAGTAAGATTGAGGAAGCCTGGAAAGGGATGGGCTCCGTCAGGCTATCTTGCCCAAGACACACCCGTGAAAGGTGATGGGACCAAGGACAGCATGAATGCGTTAAGGGGAATATCTCAAAGTTGACGTTTTCATACGTGTATATTTACAGGTTTCTTTTGACATCTGAAAATAGAGCGTACTTATGACGATCTTTCGTAAAAATCATCGCCATCAGTCTTTTAATGTCCGTCGTTGGACGCTGACCTTCATCAGGATTCGCCATATTTCTCTATTGTGGGCGTTGCAGAGCCAGTACTTTCTGAATTTGTCTAGCTTGTCTTTCCATCTAGTTATCTGCCGGCCTCGGTTGCGCACGTTATCTCGGGGATCCATGTCGTGAGTTGCAATGTCCATAGGTTGTCTGTTATTCTTGTGACATGGCCAGCCCATTGGTATTTGAGTTTTTTCAGGAATTCAATGATATCGCTGACCCCTTTTTTTCTCCCAGATATATTGTGCTGTCTTGTGGTCTGTCTATGTGAGGTTGAGCATAATTCTTTCGCGTGCATATTGCATGGTTATCAATTTGTGGGCCTGTCTCTTACTTAGGTTCCATGTTTAAGCTCCATAAGTGAATGTTGGGAGGATGCATTCATTATACACCTTTCTTTTTAGGATTAATAGGATTTTCTTGTTCTCGTAGGTTGGGTTCACTCTACCAAAGGCTTGCCATCTTTGGGTGATTCTTTGCTTGATTTATTCTTCTTTTGAAGGTCTCATTTAATATCCTAGGTAGATGTAGTGGTCTAAACCAAGAAAGAAATTATCATTACTTTTCATTAAAAAAAAAAACGCCTTTAACGCTACAAGACCCTAAAATGGTTATTATCTCACCCTAGGCTGACTCGTCAGCAGTTGGGAAGGTGAGAAATACAGAGAACTGGGGCTTAGGAGAAAGACGAAGGGGATTCACACAGCCTTTATAACGGCTTGCTGTTAAACAAAAGCTGAACGCCATTTTTTCCCTTTTTTGTAAGCTTGGAAAATGGTATGAAGTGAAATTTTAAAAAGACATTTGTTACCTAAACACCAGTATATACATTCGATATACCTGAGTGCATCTTTTATATTAGTTGAATAATTATTCATACCTTGTATATTGTCAGAACAGAGTTTTATCTTTACTAACCTGAAGTTTATGTATGCACTTGCATAGAATCCGTCAAAAATGATGGTAAATACTTTTGCTATATTGATGTAACGAACCTACTAATATACAGAATTAGAATCTTTAGTTGAATAATTATTCGTACATTGTATTGTGTGAAAACAAAGTTTTATGTGTACAAACCTCATGTTTATGTGTACACTAGCAAAGAAGCTGTCAAAGATGATGGGTAACACTTTTGCTTTATCATTGTAACAAACCATTTAATATAGAGAAGTAGGATTTTAGTTGAATAGATATTCATACATTGTATAGTGTCAAAACAAAGTTTCATGAGTACAAACCTTAAGTTTATATATACACTACCATAGAACCCGTCAAAAATGAAAGGTAATACTTTTGATTTATTATTGTATTAAACGTACTAAAATACAGAAGTATGATTTTAGTTGGATAATAATTCATACATTGTATTGTGTGAAAACAAAGTTTTCTGTGTACAAACCCCAAGTTTATGTACACACTTGCATAGAAACCGTCAAAAATGATGGGTAACACTTTTGCTATATTAATGTAACGAACCTACAAATATACAGAATTGAATGCACCTATTAACAGGCACCCTGGATGGGACCCAAGTGTATAAACAATCCATGGATTAGCTCACCACTTGATGAGTCATACACTTCAGTAAAACGGTGAGCAACCAAAATATTCAGAGCCGTACATTCTGGACACGGAGGATGCTATTCAGCAGCGCGTTGCTAACTCAGTCAATACCAAATTACAATTTCCGATTTTGTTGGTGCTTTAAGACAAGCTCCGTGTAAATCCATATACCAAAGAGACGTCAGAAAGAGTTATTCAATGAGGACCAAATGCCAAATTAGGCCTTCCCCAGGAATTAGCAGAAACTCCAACCTTGGGGAAGACTTTTAGCTAGTATTTCACTCATTTTACCAATTGACTGAAAGTAATTCTTGTCTTGGACAATCGTAGCCGACAAAGATGGTGATGGTTTTTGTCCATTGCGTTTGCTTAATCATGTATTTTTTCTGTGTTCTAGAACTCCTAACCATACTGTTTTATCTACAGGCTTCAAAATTGACATCAGTACACCACTAAACCCCGTTTGAAATTTTTCTTATTTTTTGAAAAAATGCTATTTTGACCTTGTTAAAGAATTTATTCTTTGATAATATCTAGGCTCTCAAGAATATGGATATTTCTGGACGTTTTTTCTTCTCTATTCTCCAGTAGAAAACGGCAGTGATTCCGTGAATAGAATTTTCCCGCGTGACTTAAAATTTTGACACCATAGAAGATCAATTATTGACTCCAATGGCGAGTTTTTCTGTATTTCAAAATGCTGACTATTTTAATATTATGTATTGAGATGCTCAGCAAGACATTGTCTGTGAAAAAATCTAAATGAATAAGAAAAATTCCTGAGCTATCAAATAGGTCCCATTCGAACCTACGCAAAGAATCGATATGGGCTAAATCAACTTTTTTTTTCTGCTTGACTCAAAAAATGTTGTTTATTAAAGACAGCATGGACGAATAAAACTATTTTACATCTAGTTCAGCTATAAACATCTCAATGGTTATTGTCTGCGGTGGGGGTGCTCACAAGATGTTCCTCTCCTGGTTTAGCTTTTCTCACCAGGGGCAAGCGGGTAATTGCGCTGTACGATTGATTCATGTAATCCTAATTTAATGTTCCAACATACGAAGTATCACTTTTCGTCACTAACAGGGTTGCTGTTTAGATATATTTTGCATATATCCTTTGGTGTCCCCGAAAAAATATATTCTTCAGTCCCACTCAAATATGGAAGCGGGCACCCATGATCTCAACGTAAACGGAATTCACGTCCATGTCTATATTTGATGAAATTCAGGGCAAATTTTTCGTTATGAACTGCTTCAACCTGGACGACTGAAAAAGGCACTGTGCGCAGTTGTCTCGTTTGAATAGCGCATTGGAAAAGAAAATCCCTTTAATTTAGTGAAAGGAAACTGATTGATGGAAATGACAAAGCTTTAAATCACAACACAGCAAGCGACCAAATAGCTTGGATGAGGCATATTACCCAGATTTGGCCTATTTGTTATGTTCTCCAGATGAGTCACCTTAAAACTGACTTTTCTTACTCGATGTCATGTCACCAGCCCCAACAAGTTCGACGTATCAAAAACTGAATCAAAAGTGGGACCATTCTTTTAATTTTGAAGAATAAGAAAATCCTATCAGTCCTAAAAAGAAAGGTATACAACCAATGCATCCTCCCGATAGTCACTTATGGAGCTGTAATATGGAACCTGACTAAGAGACTGATCCTCAAACTGAGAACCATGCAACGTGCACACGGGAGATTCATTCTCAACCTCACATGGAGAGATCATGAAACGGCTCATTATATCAAAAAGAAGACAGAAGTCTAAGACATCATAGAACAAACTGCTTGAAAACTCAAATAGCAATGGGCTGGACATGTTGCTAAAATGAAAGACAACTGCTGGACACTATGTCTCACAACGTTGACCCCAGAGATCAGGTGCAAGACTGTGGAGTACAGAGAGTAAGATGGTGCGACAAGCTTGATAAATTGATGAAGTTCTGGCTCTGCGACGCGCATATTAGAGATGCTATGTGAATCTTGAGAGAGGTCTATGTCCAACAATGGATGCTAACGGACTGATAATGATATTGATGATACAATTCAGCTTTAAGATGGCGCAGCATCATAGAAAACATGAAGAATATATATATATATATATATATATATATATATATATATATATATATATATATGAATGACTGAATAATGATTCCCTGGAATACGTGAATTAAACAATTTTTACAAGAATAGTTAATCACTCCAGCTCCACTGGTAATGCTTCTTTACAAAACGCATACATACATAGCCAACGAGTCGGAATCTCTTCATAGCCGAGAAAGCCTATGTTCACGAGTATACTGAAAACATTTGAATTAATCTAAATTGGTAGAATATGTAATTTGGCTGAAAGGTTGCTTAATTCCATAAGAAGCAAAAGTAAATAATTCGCTTACTGGAGTGCTTGCATTACCCAAAGTGTAAAAGTGCATATATATATATATATATATATATATATATATATATATATGATTGATTTTGATAGATTCTGTGCTTCAGAAAAGATTTCTCCAGTATACTTAGAAGAAATTTTGACATTTATTTTCGACAAAAGCAATTATTATTCTGACTTTGAAGCTGTAGAATCCATTAACCAAACCACCAAGTTGAGAATGAAATATTATTTGGAATGAAGGCAGCACCGATTATCTAAAGGTCAGTCATTGCCCAAAAACAAACAAAAAAATTGGCAATTTATATCTGACATTTTGGTGGTTTTAAAAACTCCCCGCAATATTTGGGTGATATATTCTGGCTTAAATTCGCTCTGATGATCAATGCACACCCATATCAACTTCCTCTTTGTTGGTTATCCAACTATTTGGTTGGTGCAAAAATAATTGCATTCGTCCATTATCAATCTTAAAACTGCATATCTCAGGTTAGAATAAAAGTTATCAATCAAAATAAGAACCTTCAGTATTTACACATTCTTGCCAACAATGAAAGGGCCAATCCATCCTTGATGCATAAAATTCTTGGATGAAAGAACCAATGAATTCATCGATGGCGTCTTGAGCCGTTGCTTGGTTTTTGAAGAACTTCTCTTGCAGGAGGTGGTCGAAATGCTTGAAATAGCACTAGTCCATTTGGAAGTGGTCTGATGAATAGCTCAGTTTGGTCAATATCTGCAAGGTCATTCGGGCTTTATGCAGAGTTTATTTTGCCTTTCTGATTCGGGGCAAATGTTGAACAACTGTTGGATTGTAAACATGTGGTTTCTCTTCAACCTCGTAAGTTGCTTTGCGTAGAGCTGCTTCAATAATGACCCTCAACTGGATATCATGTATCACAGATATATGTCCACGCCTTTAAAGCTCTTGTATCCATTTTGACATTTTTGGAACCAATGTTGACCTCTACGTTCCTAGCAAAATACTTGGTTGATATTGTTTACAGACTTAGCCGTTTGACGTCCCATTTTGAACTCATTCAACAGACTTTGATTTGACAGCATATGCCATAATAAGTAGCGGAAAGGAAACGTCCATATTGAATAAATAGAGCAAGATTCACATTTAAGAATTGTATATTACATGAGCATAGTTAAATAAAAGTTTATTCCAAAAATAATCATCAAATTTGAAATGAATTGCTATTGACATTTGTCAGATATATTAATCAACACACAAGGGAGTACAGGATCGAGATTGAATTTAATGGATTAACGGTTCCGGAGAAATCTAATCGAAAAAAAATATTTAGAATTATCAAAATTTAGATATAGAATATGAAAATTGGCTACTTTAAATTATCCAAATTTCAAGGTAAAGTAACTGAATTGGTAACAATTGAAAAGAAATAACCTGAAACCGTAGTTCCGTACGACGGATGACAATTATTTTATACGACATCTATGACGGATTTGCTCCACGCAAAGACTTTTTGCAGAATGCAACTTGGGGATTGACATTACCCTATTATATACATCAAAAACAATAGTGACTTATCAAGGTTTTCTACGGCAGTAATGGATTTTTATCTTCCAGGTCTGGACAGTACCACGATTGAACCTGTGGCTTCCAAAATGCTGATGATGCCGATTACCATACTTCATTTTATTGACAAATTAAAGCGTTGTCTGAAATGTTCGTATTTCTCAATTTTATCCTCTGTTTTTTAAAATGTTTTCACAAAAAAACAAAAAAAAAACGTCATTTGTTTCCACAACGTTGCCTGCTAGGGTTCTCTATATTCATCTCAGCCGAAAGGTTATCTGAAATATAAAAACAGGTCTGGTCAATCACTCAATAGAAATCGTAATGTGACCAACGTTGGCAGCACGACGTTTCAGGGATTGTCTGTAACAGGGAAAAAACTGAATGAGTTGTGATCTATGAATAATTCACCTCTCACGGCTTTTGTTGGGCACTGATCACAAATTAAGTTTAAAATTAAAAAACAAAAACAAAACAAGCATGATTCCAGGCACAAACTGGCATAAACTTACATCAAGTTGAACGCTTACTTATAGCTCTATCCAGGCAGGGGATGAAAAAGTTTTTATAGACATAATAAGGAGTGAATGCCGAATCTCATTTGTATGGCCTTTACACGTTATGCGTACATACATGAATACTTACAAACACACAAGAAACCTATTTTGACACTTCTGTTGACATTTTTGAAAGGAATCCTGTTAAATATTGAATAAAGATGTGTACCAAGTGAATTATCACTCTTCAACGGTAAGTTTTCAGCAGGGCAAGCTCAACCTTCAGCAACAATAAAATCCGGCTATTCTTAAAAGAAGGGTATTAAACGAATGCACCCTCCCAATAGTTACCTATTCAGCTGATACATGGAGTCTAACCAAAACATTGACCCATCAAACTGAAAACCGTGCAACATGCACAGGAGAGAATCATGCTCAAACATATCATGGAAGATCACAAGAACATAATATATTAGAGGAAAAACAGGTTTCCGGGATATCGTACAATCAATTAGAAAACTCATAAGTCATTTTGTGAGAATGTTAGACAATCAATGGACATCACGTTTCACATCGTGGATCCCCAGAGATATTATGCCAAACTGGGGCCGACAAAATATACAATGGTGTGACCAAGTAGAAAAAGTTCAAAAAGTATTGGCTCCTTAATTTCCTGGAGGAAACAGTAGTATTTTCCAATGATCTGACTTAAATTTCTTGAATTGAATAAATGACTTGAAACCCAACACTTGAAATCATTACTATCAAACGACCCTGACAGTCTAGCAAATTAAGGAAATCTTCATATACTTTTCTCCACGAGCATCAACATCATTATGTATATATATGTATATAACCATTACAAGTATTTCACAGGATGGCGCCATCGAACTAATCAACACTAGGGTTGAGCAATAGGATCCCCACAAATGATGATATCTTTGGTTCTAATCTCAACATTTTTTTTAATTCTGTGAGCAGACATGGACTATCGAAAGCAATCTCTACATTATAATTACCGACATTGAATTGACTCGGTAAACATTTCTTAAGGAACATTCTCGAAGAGTACGAATTCGTATGGAAAAAAATAGCAAAGAAAGATTCATAAATTGTCTTATTTCCTTTTTTAGATATATTAATATTACATTTTCCTGTTCTCGGGTGACATCTTTACTTCCTCGGCAGAACATCAAAATGCAAAATAATTCACGTTCATGTCTGTCTACCTTCAATACATTATCTTGAATTGAAGACATACCCTTACTTACATTCTTTAATATTCAGATAAACATCTGTTTCTCCATATTAATTTTGTAGCGTACACACACGGCTAAAAGCGGGTGCACGTAGTACTTTTACCATCGAACCATTGCAGTGACTTTTACTGCCCTTCCGACGCTTACACTCAAGTAGTTCCCTACTAGCTTTATATGTTTCAGCGAGCAAGGTCCAGAATAGCATCCAGGTGTCATCTTCTTTAGCACATCCCCAGTCAGATGAAGAACGTTGGTCAAGGTCTAATACCATAGCTTGCCCCTACTCATCAGCTTCTATATGCTCAACACGAACAGTATACGTTGGTGGCGGTGATTTCATGATGGTTTTTTCTTCGTTGGTGAATAGGTATTTTCATTGATGCCAGACGCTTATTCTATCATGTGTGAAGGTGGAAAAACTATCCATCTGAATAGTTGTATGCAGTCGTTTCTCCAGGGAAGACTACACACAGAGCTTTTTTTGTCCTTCCCCTAGAATTATGATACAGCGTACCGGCCAGGAAATGTATCGAACCTCAATAGTGTCTCTGCTTTAGTGGCACCCAGCTTAACAACTATGTCATGGACAAGTCTTGCCAGTGCCAAAGGAGGCATTATATAACTTATCGATCCCCGGACGATCAAGATGTGCCACTTGAAGTGCTACACATCAGTATCAACTACTCTTATTATTCTTGCCGTCCTTACTCAGCTTCATGCACGTTTATTCGTGCGCCAGCTTCTTCATGCTGGCGGGGAGACGGGTGACTCTGACTTGCAGCTGCTGGTGGGCATAATACATCCTCTTCATCCGAGGAACACAACTCGACATCATCGTGAACAGCCAAAGGAACTATTTTACTGAGAAGAGCAAACAATTAGTTCTTGTTATTGCATTCTTACAAGAACTACAAGAAGTTTTGTAAAATTTTAGTTTTTCCATTGATCTGATATCTCACACCACATCCTCGCTTCGGATGGGTATAGACAATTAAACCGTTTTCTTGATCATCATCATCATCATCATCATCATCATCATCATCATTCTTTTACCGTCCGTCGTTGGACATAGACCTTCCCCAGGATTCGCCACACTTCTCTATCATGGGCGTCACGGAGCCAGTACTTCCTGAACTTGTCTAGCTCGTCTCTACATCTAACATTTTGCCAGCCTCGGTTGCGCATATGGTTTCAGGGAATCCATGTTGTGAGTTGTGATGTCCATCGATTGTTTGCCATTCTTGCAACATGGCCAGCCCACCGCCATTTGAGATTTTTAATGGATTCTATGATGTCTCTAACTTTTGTCTTTTCTCGAATGTACTGTGCTGATTTGTGGTCTCTCTATGTGAGGCCCAGCATTATTCTTTCATGTGCACGTTGCATGGATCTCAGTTTACGGGTTTCTTGATAGATATCGAAAAAACTACATGAACACGCTGATCACTCTAAAGCTGCCTTCTGATTTAGTGGACGGAGACATCTATAGCATAGTCATTGAAAGCCTTGCTACTTGTGGTTGTGATTTCGATTTTGATTTTCCTCTCATACAACTGTATAGAATAGTGTTGTTCTGAGATATTACTTCAGTCACTGCCTTTCTTCTATCTATGAACTGATCTCGACGAAATTTCAGATATCTTTTCTGACCGTATTTCTCTTCGTGGGGATCATTCTGCTATCTACAATATTTCGGGGGGTGAAACACAAAGGGGTCATTGCTGATCCTTTCAAATAGATTGTCCATGTCTTTTATAGTTGCTTCCAAAGATGAGACCTGGTTGTGGAATGTTTCCTGTACAGAATGAGTTTTCTCGTGATGTATTATTTTACATGATTGATAATCCTCAAAACTTTCTTTTAATTCTCGAACGATGCACACTAGATCCGGAAAACCAATTTACCAGCGCCTGAACACAGATTGCTTTTCTGTCAGGCCGATGACTGCTCTAGTTCCTTTTAGATATCCAATTTTCTGCTCTTGTTCCTGATCCATAAAAAAGATCCTTATAATACATTTTTACTTCTTATAGATAACAAAGTTACCATCTTGGAATTCCACAACTAACCTGCAGCGCTGTTGGGGAGGAGCAACTTAGTTACAGACATGAACACTTGACCACCTAGCGTCATGATGTTGATCCATCGCAAAAAAATAACCAAACAAACAAACAAAAAACAAAACAAAAAAACAAACAAACATGGATTCAACATACAGGCCTCAGAGACCCTCGAGCTGCGCTCTTACACAAATCAAAATGGTTCGTTACACTTCACAGGCAATATGATGTGGTGTTGACGTACAGGACTGTCTTTAAGCTGATTGGATCGATCGCTTCAAATTGGGCCCTGCTCTTGGGGATATTTTAGTCTTGTCAAATACCCACAACATCACATCGTAGATGGACAAGATGATTTACGAGAACAGTAACAATATCATTTCTCTTCTGAATGATTCAACAGTGTATGATAACACTGATTGATTTTTTTTATCTTACTTGAATTGAATAATATTGATTAATTACAAAAGAGCGTGAAAATATTTCAGTGGAATTTTCAGGCACGCATTATCTTTGCTGTCCATCCTACGATAGAGATATGATGTTTATTTATATTTCTAAGATTCTGCAGACCCTGATTATTAATCAGGGGCCCTGCAAGTAATGTTTCCAATTTGGAGCTTGCAGCTCCTAAGGCAGGTCTTATTGACATATCATTACGACGTAGAGGAA
Source organism: Thysanoteuthis rhombus (assembly GCA_963457665.1). NCBI lineage: Eukaryota > Metazoa > Mollusca > Cephalopoda > Oegopsida > Thysanoteuthidae > Thysanoteuthis > Thysanoteuthis major. The sequence goes on along the minus strand of OY735239.1, from coordinate 5,317,222 downwards.
CATGTACTTGCCTCCACCCAATAAACTTGTTCCGTTTCTCATTGTCCATGCTTCCATAAAATGTCATTGAAATCCAGCTACCATATGTGTAGACAGACAAGAAATTTTGGCGATATTATGTGATGTCGACATATGATACGATGTAAGGGAGGTAATTGTGTAAGTAATTGGATTTACCCTAAAACTCGACTCCTTCAGTAGCTTTGACGAACTGTCACTGAAATCCATTGACCATATTATAAGATATGGTATTGAGGGCCCTGACATTTCAGCAATACTTTGTGATGTGTGTATATATATATATATATATATATATATATATATATATATATATATATAGTTCGTCAAACCATCTGGAATTTTTCGGACAGTTTTTTCAATGATCTTTTGGAATCGACATTGTGAGTTGTGAAGTCCAGCGGCTGTCTGACAATCTTGCAACATGACCAGCCAATTGTCATTTGAGTTTCGTAATCGATTCTATGATAACTCACGCTCTTGCTTGTTCTTTAATATGCTGAGCTATCTTGTAATCTGTCATGTGATGTTGAATATTATTCTCTCCTTCACACGTTGCATGGTTTCTTGTTTGAGAGTTAATCTTCTGGTTAGACTTCCTGCCTCCTCTCTTCAGCACTGATTGGATTTTCTACGGTTTCAAGTTGGTCTGGCTGGTAAGCTGACTTTCTATGAATGTGTCACGCCAACAGGCCGCACCTATAGAGATATGGGGGTGAAATTCAATTACCCCACCAGAAAGAAAAGCGTTTTGTCGATAAGGGTCAATTTGCAATGTATGTTTATGCTAAATTGGTCTCTCATTTTGTGTTTGGTGATTTTCAAGCTTGTCTTCTGAAAATCCTGATCTTTTTGGTGAGCCACTGACAACAAGACGCAAGAGACGTGATTTATTTGTTAATAAGCCCTTTTTTCAACTTTTATAACTGATCACCCCAACACGGCATTCGGCCAAAAGGTACTGGACGCGTGACGGTTTCTATTGAGTGACGAACCAGATCTGTTTTAGTAAGTCTGATAATATCGATTGCTCATCGCCGTCTCAACCACTGAACTAGTTTTATATTAAACTCGTTTCCCAGGACAAATAAGATTCAAATAATACAAAGCCACACAAAATACTATAAGCTACTCACTATAAAATGCACAATAAAAAGGTCTTAGTTCGCTTTTCTGGGTTTAATATACAAGATTTATATATTGCAGGCGTGATATAAAATAAAAAAAGTTCGTTCGCACGCACACACAAATGTCAATAATATCATCATCATCAGTCTTTTAGCGTCTGTCGTTGGACATAGACCTTCCCTAGGAATTGCCACACTTCCCTATCATAGGCGTCACGGAGCCAGTACTTCCTGAGCTTGTCTAGCTCGTCTCTCCATCTAACATTTTGTCGGCCTCGGTTGCGCATGTGGTCTCGGGGAATCCATGTTGTGAGTCGTGATGTCCACCGATTGTCGACCATTCTTGCAACATGGCCGGCTAACCGCCATTTGAGATTTTTAATGGATTCTATGATGTCCCTGACTCTTATCTTTTCTCGGATGTACTGTGCTGTCTTGTGGTCTCTCCATGTGAGGCCCAGCATTATTCTTTCATGTGCACGTTGCATGGTTCTCAATTTACGGGTCTGTCTCTTGGTTAGGTTCGATGTTTCAGCTCCATAAGTGACTATTTGGAGGATGCATTGGTTATACACTCTTCTCTTTAAGATTAATGGGATCTTCTTATTTTTGAAGGTTGAACTAGCTCTGCCAAAGGCTTGCCATCGTAGTGTGATTCATCGCTTGATTTCTTTTTCTTTTGAGGGTCTCATGGAGATTCGTTACCCTTGGTAGATGTAGTGGTCTCCTTTTTCGAGTTCTGTGTCCTTGATTTTGATCTTGGTGTTTTTATCTCCAATGTGGTTGTTGCACATGATCTTAATACCTGTTCGCTTATTGTTTACTGAGTACCGTAGCCAAGCTGTAGAGTGCTTACCAGTAAATCTGGTTCAATCCACCATCCCAGTCATGTCCAACATTTTAGAAGATGGTTTTTCAAACATGGTATGCTTCAACGCTAAGCATTCAACACAAGGACTTGGATAGGGGAACTTCTCATCAGGGCTAACTATGTAAGGAATATCATGTTTGATTCAATGGTTCTCGTTAGGCCACGTAGCGTGTCGTCAGTACCTAGATGGGTGACCAATGGGGAACACCAGTTGCCTTAGGCAGAACAAAGCTTCGACCTAGCGCACCGGAAGTGTGTCTAACTATTATTGTCGGTATGCACTAACTTCAAAGGTTTCAAGCGAAGAACGGTGATTTGTAGAAATTTGTTTGGCGTCAGCCACCCAAGTCGTAGCCCGTTAGAAACCGTCAACGTAAACTGTCAACATAGGTTTCTTCAGTCGGTCCGGTTGAATGGCTACGTATGTATATGTATTATGAGTACAGGCAGCACTAACGTTACTAAAGAGTCGAAAATTTAAAAATTTGCTACGAAAATTTTTTTTCTAAGCCATCCCCTTAAGCAAGTTCCCACTGGAGGGCTGAATTTACAATGTATGTGTATTTTGAACTGACCACCACTTGTTTATTTTTTTGAAAATTCAGAGTTTTTTCGGGGATGAACTCTAAGAAAAAGGCTTGAGAAATAACATTTTCATTGATCATCCCCTTTTCAATCTTGTTCAAAAAACGCGGCATGCTGCTATAAAATCTTAGTTACATGACGTTGTCTGACTAACCACACCTGTTTACAATCAAATTCAGTGAATATAACTCCATCTAGGCATACATTCGAAAACGAAACATTCGTAGTCAGAAATGTTACTCCTTTATATATTACAAAAGATAATTTTTTTATTTTCATTCATGTCCAGACAGAAATATTCTCATGTCGAAGCTGGAGCCATTTTGAAAACCAGTCATGTGAATTAAGGTAACTGTTTTGTGTCAACTAATGGGCTTTATTTACGACGCAGTTTTCGACAGTATGAAACTGGGAAACAAGATTAATTCTTTTTCGATGTTATCAGCTTTATAGTGTCTATATTCTCAGCTTAATAAAATGTAATATTTTTACCTCAGCCATTGAAGTCGCAGGAAATACAGATGGCTTTAAAAGTATCCGATCCATGGCAAAACTGAATGTTATTGTTGTCGTTCAGGTTCAAAATTGAGAGAATATGGTTAAAAGAATTCTGGCCTTTAAACACAACTTTTTCTATATCTAATCTTATTTTTCAATTCTTACATTTGTTGTATTTATATCATGTTGCAAAAATAATTGCAGCTTTTGTCATTTCAAAATTTGAAGCTAGCTTTAGAATAAAGTATCATTTCACTATGTTCATGGAATATACCATTTTAAAGAGTGAATTCCGTCTCATTCATGATCGTTTTCTTTTCATGTTCCATTCCGATTTATTTGGAGCTACCACATCAAGGATGGAAAAAATAGCAAATGAAAGCAATTTCAAAGCATGTGTTCAAGATGGGACGTAAAGCAGCGGAAACTGCTCGCAATATCAACCCAGTATTTTACAAAGGAACTGCCAACGAACGTAAAGTTCAACATTGGTTCCAAAAATGTATGAGACGAGAGTGTTGAAGACGTACCCGTCCTCTGGTGGTTGACGATATCCAATTGGGGGGGGGGCATCAGGCGAACCCATGCAAAATAAGTCATGAGGTTGCAGAAAAAATAAACATTTACCATTCAAGAGTTGCTTCAGATTTATTCCAAATTTGAAAAATGGAAAAATGAAAAAAAAAAATCTCCACATGTTGCTTGAACGAATATGGATAGAGAGCAACAAATAAAAGAATGCATGTCACGCGAATGACCTCGCCGAAATCGACCTGACCAGACTACGAAGCTCAATTTTACTCACAAGAACCCTCTCAAACCATCTACCTCTTTTTCAATTACTTCATCCACTTCCTGTGAGGAAAGGTCTTCAATAAACCAAACAGCAGCTCAAAATGCTTTCAGTGAATTCAGTGGTTCCATGACCCCAGTGTTCCATGTGTTCGGAATAAATGGACCTTTTTCTAGCCTGCAAAAATTTGTAGATTCTGAAAGTTCTTATTTCGAATAATAACTTTTATTTCAGGCTGAGACATAATGCTCTAAAGTTGATAGTGAAAATCTGCATTTATCCTCGAACTAACCTAATATTAATCAGTAGTCCCAGTATTGTTAATTTTGAAACTGTATAAGCAGGTTAATATGAATTTTTTGCAATGTATATGATAGATTTAGCTCTCACGGTATATATTTCCTCTCTTCTACGTTTGTTTGCTGTTCTCACATTATGACCAAATACTCTGAATCAATTTCGATTGAATGTTTCAAACAGCGACCCATGGAACAAGAGAAAATTGCTTTTTTTTTCGCGAATCCAGGATTTTTTTCCCTCGTGATACAGAGATATTTTTTCCTGTTTTTCATACACTTATGTATCCATTTATCTTTGTGTACACAATACCTCTCAAAAGTCAAAATGGATTCAAAAGAAATTTCATTTAAGGCTGTACGATCGGTTAAGAAATAACTGATTGAATTTTGGGATAGATCCACAAATTGCATTTGATTGAGAGATATTTCTTCACGTATCGATAATCCAAAACTGTAGAACCAAAATTTACGCTAACTCGCTGAACTAGAAGAATGGATTTCCGTTCAGTTTTTAGTTTATGTATGTTGGCAGGAATAATTTCTCACCGGGTGCTTCTTGGTCAGTTTTCTATGATACATGCTTGCTTATTATTAGAAAAAAACTTTATAATCAGAAACTGTCTGCATCAACATTGTCATTTTCAGTTTTTTAATGAGTCTGATTGACTGACTCGCTACCTGGCTACACATCTATCTATCTATCTATCTATCTATCTATCTATCTATCTATCTATCTATTTATCTATGTATTGTGCGCACGTCAAACATTTACTCTATGTATGAAAAAAATCCTTTTGTTGACCGCCCCCCATTATATGCTTTTAAAGTTAGGTTCATTTCATAATGTATGTTAATGTGATACCAATCTCTTTATTTGTGCCCCACAGCGTTCACGCTTGTTTCCTTTAGCGATTCAACAATCATTTAATTGTTGACCCCCAACAAAGCATGCTACCAGAAGACTGTGATCATGAGACAAGTTATATTGTGACTAAACATACTTTCTATTTGACTTCTTCTGAATCATTTTCAACTTTTGACTAATTAGTCAGCTGTTAAATAATTCAGTGTTTTATCGGTATGATTTCTCTGGTCCTCAGCTGACGCATTGTATCTATGATAACATCTACAATGAATGGTTTGTTTTCGCAAACGAAGATTTTGGGAAAGATCTTCGCGGGAGGAAGGTCGTAGATGGAGGGGCCTGTATGCTAATTAAACCTCCACTCCGAGAGATGAAATTTTGATAGTGTCTCTTTCCCAGGGTCAACCCAACCCTTTGAACCGATAGTTTGAATCCAAAGCCCTAAGCTGATAGGTTTGATTCCCATTGGCCCCGAACTTGTAGGTTTGACAACAATGTTCTTTTCTGGAAAACGCTAGCTAGCTGTTGACCCCTTTGTGGAAGTGTTCCATCAGTATAGCTTCTTCTTCTTCTTCTTCTTCTTCTTCTTCTTCTTCTTCTTCTTCTTCTTCTTCTTCTTCTTCTTCTTCTTCTTCTTCTTCTTCTTCCTCTTCTACATCATCATCATCATCATCATCATCATCATCATCATCATCATCATCATCATCATCATCATCAGTCTTCCAATGTCTGACGTTGGACATAGACCTTCCCCAGGATTCTATCATGGGCGTTGCTGAGCTAGTATTTTTTGAATTTGTCTAACTCGTCTCTCCATCTTATATTCAGCTGTCCTAGGTTCAAATATGATCTCTGGGGATCCATGTCATGAGTTGCAATGTCCATCGACTGTCTGCCATTCTTGCAAGATGACCAGACCACTGCCATTTGAGGCCTTTAATGGATTCTATGATGTCCCTGACTCTAGTCTTTTTTCTGATGTATTGTGCTGTCTTGTGGTCTCTCCATGTGACGACTAGCATAATTTTTTCATGTGCATGTTGCATAGTTCTCAATTTGCAGATCTGTCTGTGGGTTAGGTTCGATGTTTCAGCTCCATAAGTGACTATTAGTAGCACGCATTGGTTATACACCCCTCTTTTTAGGATTAATGGGCAAATAAACCATTAGTAAAAACTCAGATGAAACCAGATATCTCAGGGTAAAAAAGCAATATAACTTACTTGTGATTGAATCAAAACATTCATATCCTAGCAGGCTATGCCGTTTTACGTTGCCTTTGAAGAAAAATCAGGAAACTATGGTTGTCCATTCCGTTAAGTATGGATCCAAAATCTATAACAACTCAGATGAGAACATTACTTTGAATAAATAAATACTTATTAATAACGTTATCTGTTCATGGAAAAAATCAACCAAAGAAAAACTACTCTGAATTTAATAATGCCAAGTCTGGTTAATCACTTAATTGAAACCGTGATTCGACCAACATTTTCTCGGCAGCATGCTGTGTTGGGGATGATCAATTAAAACGTAGGGCGAAAGAATGATCAATGAATGAATTTGTTCTCTCGCCTTTTGTCTGGCCAAAATCAATAAAGAAAATTCAAATTTTCAAAAAACAAGCATGAATGCTCCTGGAAGAAAAATAAGGGCCCAAATCAGCATAAACTTACCATATGAAATGAAATACCAACCATTAAAATCTATTTCTGTGGGACTTTTCAACCCCCCCCCAAATACAACATTCTCCACAGATATAATAAGGAGAAAATGTTATCTTGCTCCATTGGTACTAACTACACACGAGACTCATTCATAACCAAAAAGGCAGACTCACTCGGAAACTGGAGAAACTTCTGCTGGCAAATTGGATGATAGTTTTGGTTGGTGATTTCTAACAATTATAGCATGTAAGTCAGGAAAAGACCAAATAATGGCAACATAAAACGTTACTATGCATATACAGTACATTTCAAGGTCGATTTCTATGATTTAAATCACACTTTCGACATCTGTTTCCAAACTGCAGCCGATGGTCATTTGCCCGTCACCCCATATCATAACAATGGTATGGTTCATTTGCTAATTACAATTCCTTACCTGCATGTTCCCTAGCAGCAAGCGCATTCTCACGCGTGTTTGGATATGTATGTTTATGAATATACACACGGATGCGTGGGTGTGCACGTGAATATATACAGTGACCACAAAAGGAAATTTATACATTTGAAACTTTTATTACTGTGAAAGAAAAGCATACAATTTGCATACAAAAGCACACACATCGAATAATCATATTTACACTTATATCTGAGACTTAAACATTAATGTTACGGCGGTGTAATAAACATCACAATTCTTTTCAAACTCATTTTTTGATAGCACAACAAATTCCAGTAATGTATTCCATAAACGTACACCATAGTTGTATTCTTACATCATTCCATTTCTGAAATGTGAGACTCATTTGTCCCATTATCTGAAAGTGTAGAAAATGAAATATTTGATTACTTTCCTATAGGAGTAAATAAGTCAAGTGTTTCAATACTTTAAACTAGCATAAACCATTCAAAATGACGGCATTATTTATGCATGGATCTGCACGAACGAGCCTAAAGTTATTTATTCATTTTCCATAATTCAAATATCCTAATTTCAAGTTTTGAAAAAGTCTCAATTCATCTCAAACTATTTCGATGTGTAATCAGACACGAAGTCTCAATAATCTCAATGTCGTAATTTTCATCGTTATGTCATAACAGAAGGTTAGATTAACCGGTAAAAACATTCCATTTGAGTCCAAACAGACTGACTGAGATGAAATCTGCACGTATACTCTTCACAGGAGTGGTCTTAGGATCTCATCATAACAAATATTACAAGTAAACGATAAGGGAAATCAATTTTTTGCATAGATTCTGAGGATGATATTTTAAGTCTGTTTCTGCTTGATTTTATGCTCCTAGGGGCTATAAATGTTATAAGACAAGGAATCATACTTCTAGATATATTTTTTCTTTTTATTCAAAATGAACGTCATAAGAGACACGGGGGTCATCATCATCATCATCATCATCATCATCATCATCATCATCATCATCATCATCATCATCATCATCATCATCATCATCCTTTTATTGTCCGTGGCAGGACATATACTTTCTCTAGGATTCGCCACACCTCCTTGCCGTGGGCCTCGCAGAGCCAATATTTTCTGAACCTCTCCAGTTCATCTCACAATCTCATTTTCTGCCGGCCTCGATGCCACTTTTGATATCTGGGTATCCATATCGTGTGTCATTATGTCCATCAGTTGTCAGCCATTCTTGCAGCATGACCAGCCCATCACCATTTGAGTTCCCTAATGTTTTCTATGATGTTTTTGACCCCCATTTTCTCACTGATATACTGTGCTGTCTTGAGATCTCTCCATGTGACGTTGAGCATGATTCCCTCATGTGCACATTGCATGGTTCTCAGTTTGAGGGTTAGTCTTTTGGTTAAATTTCATGTTTCAGCTCCATAGGTGACCATCTGGAGAATGCATAGGTTGTATACTCTAATTCTAGTATTTTTTTTTTGTTTTTGAAGGTTGAGCTTGCTTTACCAAAGGCTTGTCATCCTACAGTGATTCCTCGCTCAATTTCTTTTGCTCAGGATTCAATGGAGATTTGTTGTCACAGATGTAGTGATCTACTCTCTTCAGATTCGCTTTTATTACCGACATGTTTGTTGTACATGACCTTTGTTTTGCTGAAGTTCGAGAGAACTCTGTTATTGGGGGTTTTGGGGGTTCTCTGCAAAAAGGACGATGTCGTCTCACCTATAAAATGAAAAGTATCACCCCGAGAGCTCTAATCTTTTTTTGTGCCTTTTCATTGCCTCATGAACTAGACAAATTCAGAGAATACTGGCCCTGCGACGCCCATGATAGAGGATTGTGGCGAATCCAGGGGAAGGTCTATGTCCAACGACCGACGTTAAAATACTGCTGCTGCTGCTGCTGATGATGATGCCTCAATAACACAGAATAAAATTCTAACTTTTATTGAAACGTTACACTCACTGCATTACAGAATTAAGAAAGTTATAATCTTGTGTAAGCCATTTTTTTCTGCACACATCAAAGGATCTAAAGTCAGCAGATTTCGCAGTACCCGATTACCATTACAAGGAATTATTGGCTTCTGCGCAGATTTGAAGTAGCAGCAATGAAATATCTTATGCAAAATTTTGGATTTGCGAACTTGAATTCATGTTCATGAATTCTAAGAGCTGTGATGTTAAAAATTATGTTGTCATTGACCATTTCTCCAGTTCCCTATTGCAGCAGGAAATGGAGGGGAACAATTGTTTGCAGTATTCTGTGAAGAATTAATAAGAAACAACAATCGGTTTAGGATTTAATATTAGTTTAAAAAAATTGTACAGGGGGATTCGTCCATCGATTTTTCGAGACACTGAGTTTTTTTCCAAGTACATATACCAGTATTAAGCCCTACATTCGCCTTTTTAGGACTTGTGTCAATAATTCTGATCGCATAAGTAAGTGAGTACGGTTCTGGTTAGTCACTCAATAAAAACTATCAGATGTCGTTAGATAAAATGCCGTGTTTGGGATGATCAATTGAAAAAATTCCAAGAAAGGGTGACCAATAAATAAGTTACCTCACTCACATTTTGATAGGCAGCGATGACCAAAAAGTCACAATTAAGGAACTAATGTAGTATAAACTTACATAGCAAATTGGATTGTTTTTTTTCGATCATCATCATCATCATCATCATTGCAGATACCTTCGTTGGACATAAACCTTCTCTAATATCAACTGAACCTCTTATCATGGGCATTGCTGACCTGATACTTTCTGAACTTGTTCAGTTCGTCTCGACATCTCATATCATATCGGGCACGTTTTCGCACCTGATCTCTGGTTATCTACGTTGTGATTTGTGATATCCAGCGGTCGTCTGACTATCTTGCAAAATTACCAGCCCTTTTCCATTTGAGTTTTTTCAATGATTCTATGATATCTATGACTCATCATCATCAGTCTTTTAACGTCTGTTGTTAGACATAGACTTTCCCAAGGAGGCAGTATTTCCCGAATTTGTCAAGTTCATCTCTCCATCTTGTGCTCTGTTGGATTCAGTTTCTCATGTTATCTCTGGGGATCCATGGTGTGAGTCGTGATGTCGGACAGTTATCTGTCATTCTCACAATATGACCTGCCTATTGCCATTTTAGTTTTTTTTCTATGATGTCTCGGACTCTCGTTTTCTTCCTAATGTACTGTGCTGTCTTGTGATCTCTCCATGAAAGGGTGAGCATGATTCTCTCATGTGTGCATTGCATGCTTCTCAGTTTGCAGGCCTGTCTCGTGGTTAGGTTCCATGTTTCAGCTCCATGAGTGACTAATAGGAGAATGCATTGGTTGTATACTTTCTTTTTAGGATTATTCAGATCGTCTGATTTTTGAAAGTTGATCTTGTTTTGCCGAAGGCTTGCCATCCTAGAGTGATTCTTCGCTTTATTTTCTCCTCTTTTGATTATCTCATGGAGATTCGTTGTCGTACGTAGAGGTAGTGGTTTACCTTGCCAAGTTTTGCATCTCCTATTTTGACTGTTATGTTCTTATTTTCAATATGATTGATGCACATGATTCTTATTTTTCCTTTAATATATTGTGCTTTCTTACGATGTCTTCATGATTCTCTCTTGTGCACATTGCATGTTCAATCCTCAGATTGATGGTCAATTTTTAGGAAACGTTCCGTGTTTAAGCTCCATAAGCGACTATCGGAACGAGGTGTTGGTTGTAAACCATTCTTTTTAGGACTTGCGGGATTTTCTCGTTAAACCAAAAGGTTGATCTAGTTTCATCGGAACCTTGTCAACTTAGAGTGATTCTCTGTTTGATTTCTACCTTCTTTTGAGGAATCCATGAAGATTCGTTGTCCTAGGCAGATGTAGTGGTCAATTTCCTCAAGGTCTGAGTTTTAGATTTTGATTGTTGTGTGTTTGTCTTCAGCATGTTCGCTATAAATGGCATTTTAAAAGTTCATTTGGAGATCAACTTTCTTTTCTCCATTTAAAGTTGGAGGCCAAGAAGGTTCTTTGCAAAAAGGAAGATGCTTGCAAATCTGGGATTGCTTAGGAATTCGCCGTCAATTTTTTTATTTATTTATCTCGAGGCGGGACGTGAAAAGTTTCAATGAGATGGTATCACCTTGTCTCACCCCTTTTAGAGCTGAAAGGGCTCTGAGTCTTTATGTAGCTTGATAAAGGAACTGCTGTGACTGTATGTATGTTGCAATACTCTGACATACACGGGGGCTACACCTCGTAGAGTGATGGCATCAATGACCCTGGGAGATACAGGCTTTCTTGGAGTCAATCAATGCTACAGCAATCAGCAATTTGTATTTTGCTGATTTTTATTTTACGTTTCTTGACATAAGAAGGAGTAAATGTTCGATTTCTCGACAATTTAGCCCTATAGGTGTGGCGTATATGCGTGATACGTACATAGATTATCAACCATACCAAGTTATAAGGGAGATAGTTGACAGTTTTTAGTGACAGGTCTGGTTGCCAGTTTCTAATATGTGTGTTTTCACGATAGAAAAGGAAGTTTCTGTGTGCATGCGTCGATACCCATAACTATGTATAGTTGTTTCATGACGAAGAGTTTTTATATATATATATATATATATATATATATATATATATATATATATATATATATATATATATATATATATATATATATATATATATATATATATATATATATATATATTATAACAAATACTTAATACTTGTGGGAGAGTGCGTATATGCGTTTATGTTGATTCAAATGAATGTGTAAAAATGTACTCCTGAAAAGTTTGCGAGTGTCCGTCTAAAAGGAAAGTGTGCGTATGTGTGTATAAATGCGAATTCTTGTTTACATGGTTCGTTCCCAGTTGAGGGTAACAAATACAGATAACGTAAATATCGACGTTTTTAATGTCTTGTGACTAAGGTCTGAACTCAGGGACCCGATTTCAATTCATGATTAGGTCTTGAAATTTTGCACCTGTGCCATAGACATTCGCATTACTGAGACCGGGGGGGGGGGGCGTTTGCACATTTACTGAGATATCAAATACGTTTATATGACATGATTTGTTTACGTGGTCTCCTGTAATTACGTTACTATAGTATGAACACATTGCCTATCTCATGAACGGTAAGTGTCTCAACACAGACATAGAAGCACCTGATTAAGATTTCATAGGCTCCTAGACTACTAGCACTGTGGAGCCCCCAGTCATATTTTCAAAAGGAAAAAAAGTTGAAGAAAAATTGAATCTATTTTCACAAAACAAACAACAATTAAATTTTCAAAAAATTGCTTTGCGTAATTCCTTTTTCAAAATATTTTTTTTCCAAAACATCAGTAAATTGTATGTCCTTGAGAACATCATTTTTCTTAATCGCCATGGGAGCAATTCTGATTGTTCTTGTGCTGTTATCGATCTATGAACATGTTTTTAGGTGTTTCTGTTTGGAGAAGCACCTCTTTCCACTTGCATTAGTTATAAATAAAGTAAATCCGTTGTGCCTTTTCAATATTAAGGTGCGAAGGAGTTAATCAACTGTTCAGTAGGAGGTTGCAGATACCAGAAGCTCGTTGTTTCATGCTAGTGTCTAGATAAGATTGTTTACTATATATATATATATATATGTATATATATATATATATATATATATATATATACACACACACACACACACACATATATATATATATATATATATATATATATATATATATATATATATATATATATATATATATATATATATATATATATATATTCTAAAAAGGAGTGTGTGTATGTGTGTATCGATGCAAATTCTTTTTACATGGTTCGTTCCCAGTTGAGGGTAACAAATACAAATAACGTAAATATCGACGTTTTTAATGTCTTGTGACTAAGGTCTGAACTCAGGGACCCGATTTCAATTCATGATAAAGTTGTGAAATTTTGCACCTGTGCAATAGACATTCTCATAACTCGGACTATGGAGACGTTTGCACATTTAGTGAAATATCAAGTACGTTTATATAACACGATTGGTTTACGTGGTCTCTGGTAAATACGTTGCTTTTGTGTAAATGCATTGCCTTTTTCATAAATGATGTCTAAACACAATATATGATATTATAATATAAACTGAACTTTCTTAAATCGATAATTAAGAGTACTTTTATTTGGATTCAGCATTTGCAAATAATATATCTTCTCACTCAACCTCTGGAGGATCTCCCGCTGGTGGAAGTCCCTAGGCTGCAGCCCCAAGAACCCCATGACTTAACGTGGCCCCGACCCCTAATCTTAATATTTACTCAACAGGTGCAAAATTTCAAGACTATAAATTGTGAATTGAAATCAGGACTGAGAGTTGGGACCCAAGTCAGAAGGTCGTTAAAATATAGATACTGAATTAATTTCCCATAACAAAAAATTAACAATATATGTGTGTGTTGATACGTATAAATACGAATACTTGCTTATAAGTGTGAATGTGAATGCTTCTAAATACTTACTATCTATGCTTGTGTAGGTATGTGGATCTGTCCCTGTGTGTATGTATGCTTTAGTGCATGTCTCTGTGTAAGTATATAAATTTGATTTCTTATATTCATATATATGTATGTGTGTTTGTGTATAAATGTGCATTTTCTTTGGAAATTCATTTTCATTTGTGTATTCATTTCTTGTTTTTATATCCGTGTGCGTATGCATATCGTTCCATAATCTTATTTATATAGGTGAAGGTGTGTATAAGTGAGTGTGTATGAGCGTGTAAACAAGTATGGAAACGAATATATGTTTGTTTATGTGTGATTATGAGTACAAGTGTGTGAACATGTGTGAATACAACTGATTGTTTATGTGTATGCAACTCTATGTGTGAGTGTGAGTCTGTGTTGATATATAAGACTATGACTGTTTGCTCATATGTGTTTATGGATGACTATAAGTGTAACTGTGCATACAGTAAGAGCAAAAAGTATCCGATACATTTCAAAACGTTCATCTCAACATCCTTATACAGTTTTAAAATTGACAGAATTTGGACCAAGTATAAAAAAAGGTATAGTTAGTCCTTCGATAGAAACTGTCAGGTGTCTTTTGGCAGTATACCGTTTTGGGAGTGATCATTAAAAAAATTGGACGAAAGGGTGATTAATAAATACGATTCTTCTCTTGTCTTTTGTTGGGCGATGATTACTGGAAAATGGTTAAAAAACAAGCATGGATATTACTTAAACAAACTAAAGGACTATTTTTGCATAAACTTACATTGCATCCCTCATTTAAAAACCTATCATGGGTGGTTTAAAAAAAGTGATATATATACACATACAAATATAGTCAGTCAACTAGCCAGACACACTAAAAAACTGAAGAAACCAACTTGGCAGATTTGGTTGACGGTTTCTAATGCAGAATACAATATATTGGAACTAGACTGGAGATTGACTAGATATGTAAAAAAAAAAACCTGGGATCTTTGGTCCTGATTTTGTCAATTCTGTAAGGGTATAAGTATTTAAGAAAAAAAAAAACAACAAAAAAAACAAAAACAAAAACAAACTTTTTGCAACGTATCGGATACTTTCTGCACTCACCGTATTGTATGCGTCAATGATTTGATCGTCAAATGTTCATCGGTGATGCAAAACACGATGCAGTAGCGCCGCTGCAAGAACCGTATCGACAATTGCGCAGTTGCCTTTCCCCCCGCTGAGTTTGATGCAGTAAGGGTTAATCATCATTGTGCTAGCCTACTTGACTCGCTCATACATACGGCAGTGTGTATGCGTCTGCGTATGCACGTGAGTGTGCTCTTTACAGAGAGAAAGAGAGAGAGTGCTCGTGTGTGAGTGTGTGCACCTTGTGCACATGATGTTGCATCAATGCTTGTGTATGCACATTTGCAGAATGTACAACGTCAGGAATTTTGTTGTGCAGCGGTTACAGCGAGCCTTGTGCGCACGTGAGGAAAATATCCCGCGGAATAATGAATGGTAGATTGTTGCCAAGTTATCGTCGGGTGCAGATCTCTGTCTTGTGTAATGGCTATCATCCCATGTATGCGCCCGTGTGCGCGCCCGTCTGTTCGACAGTTCTTTCCTGAATATGACGATATTGATATTACTCCGTTCGTCTAGTTCTCTCCCTTTTCTTCCTTTCACTCTCGCCATCGATCTACAGAGAGAGCAAAAAAAAAAGTTTATTTAACCCGTTTATGTATCGAGTCAGATTTTAGTACAATTAGATATGTGGGTCGAATGAAAGTACATGAATGTGGTTATACAAATTTATTTATAAAGAAAAGGCTCTAAGCGTATGTCCTTATCATCTCGAGAATATATAATTTGATCCGCTTTCTTTCTTAAGTATATTGTATATAGTAGTTTTTTTTTTCGACTATAGGCATATATTGGTTACCATACCGAATTCTCTCGTTTACATTTTA
>OY735239.1:5199123-5296623 GCA_963457665.1 Thysanoteuthis rhombus | reverse complement strand
GATCATGAGTTCGGCTCATGTTTTGTGTTTTTTT
Source organism: Thysanoteuthis rhombus (assembly GCA_963457665.1). NCBI lineage: Eukaryota > Metazoa > Mollusca > Cephalopoda > Oegopsida > Thysanoteuthidae > Thysanoteuthis > Thysanoteuthis major. Next base: position 5,296,589 of record OY735239.1, on the reverse strand, counting down.
TTTCCAGTGGTTTACATCCCTCATTTCGATGAGGATTGACGTTCTGGTTATGGAAGGCAAACAAAATCAACTGCAGGCTTTTCACTGGAAAATTCTGGGGAACCGAGATGTTATAAAAATAAAGCAAAAAAAAAAAAAAAAACACGCCAGAATAAGCCCCCAAAGATTTAAAAAAAAAAAAAATTTTAAAAAAATGCATTTTTAGAAGAGTCCAAATGAAGTACAAGTGTCAATTTTCAAGTCTGTAGACAAATCAGTACGGCCCAGAGCGCTGGAACACAAAAGCATATACACCCAAGAGAAAATTAAAAAAAAGCTTTGTGGAAGATAATTCTTCGAAAAACAATAAGGGATGTTTTTTCATGATAAGGGATAAATATTCAGACTTTCAGCCCTCAAGCTCCATAGCCTGTGTACATAGCATATGCATCAGCAAGCCAACTGGACTTATTTAAAAACTGAAGAAAACCCATGTTGACAGGTTTAGTGACAGTTCTATTCGACAGTTTCTAATAACAACAGTTTATGCATATAAGGACCTTTTTCATTATCTTGGTTTGTTTGTATGTTAGTCACGGTGAAGATATCAGTTTTACCGTAATCACTTTCAAAGAGAGGGAGACATGAACCGGATTTAAAAACAACTGACTGCTCCAGCTGACACAAAGAATCAGTTTTATCCCTCTGTAGAGCTGATCAAAAAGGGGGAAGAGTCGACGACCAATGTGGCCAGCATCTAAAGTGTGATTGACAGCTGTCGCCGACAAGCTGACATAGTTTGCTGAATGCGTGAGTGAGTTATTCTAGGAAAACAAATGATTTACTCCTTTCCTTCACTTGGAGCTGATTGAAGAGAAGAAGGGAGTGGGCAAAATCAAAATTTAAGAATAGAAATATACTACCATCTTATTCCATCCTTATATAATCTAAACAATTTTCATCATTTTTGACAGTAATTGTGATCATCATGATTGCAGTATTCCAATTTTCTGGAACTGTTATCCCTCTGCGACATGAGTTGAATCAGTTTTGACGGCAAATGACAAAAGAGACTCAGATTTGCTGAAAAAATCCTCCTTTTTGCTGATATCATTCATGATCTCCTGATGATGCAGGATGTACTGAATGAAGGAAGCAAGAATTTTGGTGTTCACATGAACTTCAGTAAAACGAAGATCATGTAAAGCATACGTGCTGAGGATGGAGACAATAATAATAATAATAATAATAATAATAACATTAATAATAATAATAATAATAATAATAATAATAATAATGGCTGAAGACCTGAGGAGACTTATCACTCAGTCTTCAGCAATGACCACTGGGTAACCGGTGAGAAACTGTAAACTGCAGTATTACTGCGACCTATAAGTACTAGGAGAGAAGGGCTGGAGACTCGAAGAGACTTGCTGTCACTCAAACTCCAGCGGTAACCACCAGGTAACTGGTGTGAGATTGCAAATAATAATAATAATAATAATAATAATAATAATAATAATAATAATAATAATAATGAATAAGAAAAGAAAGCAAGGTGGAAAAGAGAGAGCAAGGTGGAAAATAGATCGTGAGAATATTAAAAAAAAGATACGAAAAGGTTAAATAACTGATACGGAACAACATGATATGCTCCACTGAGCGCATGCATTAAATGCTGATGTGTACATCATAAACAAAAGGAAATTGTCGAAGGGAACTTGCGGCTCAAAGGTGAGATCAAACGAAGAGATAGATTTCAAAAGGTATCAATTCTAAAAGAAAGTCTGGAAGCAAAGGACTCAATTTGTTGAACAAGTAACGAAAAGGTCGATATATCTGCCTAATAACAAGAAAACACCTCAAGCAATACTGCAGAGCAGTTCTTTGTTAGAAAAGTTTTTAACCGTTAACTATAGGCACACACATGCCAGTAAGTGCGTAATTTTCATTATATACAGATAGTATTCATAGGTACGACGATAAGTCAATGGCCTGATGATGTATCTATTTTACACAAATATCTATTTCCCAACATTATCGTTTCTCTTGTCGATGTGTTTAAATCAATGTGTCTTAATCGATCACATATATCGAACATTTTACGGCGAGTAATGGTTATAGTAATTTGACAGTGTTTGAATAAAAGATTTAGAAAAACGTGTTATGTGTCGATTTTTTTATCATTAACAAAAAAACTTTATGTTATTCGTCATTTCCACAAGCGTTGCCAGAAGTTTGTTCAATATGGAAAACTATGCGGTGCATCTCGTTACATGTTGAGAAAATGTGAATTTTCCTGATCAAACTCAAGTTCAATACTGTGTCTACTCTGGAACTGATTAATCCAACTTGATATGTACTTTCAGATCGAAATTAAGTTGATTACTGCCTCGGACTAGAGCCTTATAGATGCAACCTGTAGTATTTGTGCAAGAGGTTGATCATTTGATCCCTCTTTTGTGCTGCCAGTTCCTTTTACCAATCTTCTTAGCATATCAAATATCAAGAGATGCAAACCTACCATGAGATTTGGCTTAGCTTGCTACTCATACATGTCATATGTTTGGGAATCAGCCCCTTACTTGGTAATCCACAATTGTAGCCTCGTAGAAATACCTGCAAAAACATATTTCTTGGAAACCGATAACCAAAACTGTCAATAAAATAGGTTTCCTTAGTTTTCGAGATTGGCTTACTATATGTAGCACATTTGATACGCAACAATGGAGCTAAAGGACTGAAAATTTGATCATTTACTCCTTTGTCAATTAGAACGATTTTGTTTGCTTTTCTTAAAATTCCACTCCACAATGTATATAGTTGTGGGTTCAATTTGCAATCTAAATTTATGTATAATTGGTCCATTAGTTTGTGACCGGTAGTATTCAAGCAGTTTTTTTGTTCTTTTTTAAAAGAATTGGAACCTTTTTTTCGTGATCATCGCCCAACAAGGGGCGAGAAAAACTAGTCCGTAAATCACACTTTTTTCCTATTCTTCAATTGGTCACCTCCAACACAGCACATTGTAAAAAAACACAAAAAAACCTTATTCACGTGACCGTTTCTATTGAGTGACCAACAAAACCTGAATATAAACGCAAACTGGGGTATTCAACGAATCGCAAGAGGTGATTACTCAACTCAGCCTAGTCCGGTACAGGTCCATACTTGTTGGGTGCTTCGTGAGAATCAAGTCCACTGACTTTCAAGTCTCTCTTGTCTACTGTAAATGTACAGCAGACGCCTTTTTATGTGATTCTCAGCAAGTCAATCCTAGAACCTTAAATGCATCTACGTGATAAGGTTGACTCACATCAATTAATATCTTAACAAGTAATGGACACTGCGCGAACGCCATGACAAAGGGTTTTGCGACAATTATCGCTCTCTGATCAATTTACATTACTTATATATATATATATATATATATATATATATATATATATATGAATTCTTAATTGCTTCTATGTGACAGAGCTGACTCATTTCAATTAATATCTAAACACGTACACAGAAGCAACTCACGCCCGTGGCTAAACGATTCTCGGCAATCACCGCCTGCTGATAAATTTATGTGATATATATAAATGTATATGTGTGTGTGTGTATGTGCATGTGTTCTTGTTAGGAAAATCCAAATTATTCCTATCTATATACTTCTACGAGACAAAAGTGACTCAACTAATTACAATTGAAGAGATCTGTGTGTGTGTGTGTGTGTGTGCATCTCGATTACCCAACAACTGACCATTGTATGAAGTTGACAATCACCAGACATATAAATCAGAACATAACGTAAAGTGGTATCAAGATTAAAAATATTTGGATCCGTGGTCCAGGGGAAATCTGATAAAAGATAAGTGAAAATATCTAAAATCATTGATCTTCCTTCATAGTTTATATGTATTATCATTTTCTCTCTTGACCTCGGCTCTTTGGAATTATCTATATCAAAATATAAAATATCTGAATTGGTAATCCTGAAGAGAAGTGCCCGATATACTTCGAAGCTGTAATTTCGCACGACGGGCGGGAATTACTTTACATGGCGATTTTTGCAGTTCGTTTTCACACACGATCAAATACGGACTTTTACATACATCTGCAGTTAGGTCTGGCACTACCCTAGTTCCAATAAATATCTAAATATGTGCATTGAAGCAGCTCGCTAGCCGCAGATAAAGGGGTTCCAAATAATCATTGCTGTTGTAAGATCTGCACAGGGAGAAGAACAACCAACGTGCAAGTAAGTAAAATAAAGCTTCCGTCCGTTAAGAGACAACTTCAACTAGGGCGCGGAGCCTGGTGACGAAGGTTCGGTTCCTCTTTCATGAGTCAGCCCAGGGATCATTTCATACCTCGTCAAAACCAAGACTTTTTTATTCTCACATATTTTTTAATGATCACCCCATTGACAGGATGCGAGTCCACCAACAAGATACCTATATCGTAACCATAAAACTTCATCATCATTCTAACGTCCGTCGTTGGACATAGACCTTCCCCTGGATTCGCCACAATTCTTTATCATGGGCGTTGCTGAGCCAGTATTTCCTAAATTTTTCCAGTTCATCTCACCATTTTGTATTTTGCCGGCCTCAGTGATCGCTGGGGATCTATGTTGTGAGTCATGATGTCCATCGGTTGTCCGTCATTCTCGCAACACGGCCTGCCCATTGCCATTTAAGTTTTCAAATAGATTCTATGATGTCTCAGACTCATGTTTTCTCCCTTGTTTTCTTTCCTTTGCTGTCTTGTGATTTCTCCATGTGAGAAACTTTCAGTGTACTTAATTTGCTGCAAGCTCACAGGAACAATCGTATGAAGAGTTTTTAAAAAAAAAATTTTATTTTTATCTTTTACAGAGGGCTCATACTGGGAATCTTCTTCATCTAAGTCAGACATGCTAACCATTACACTATCTTAACGGATGCATAAGTATGAACACATACGCCATTTCCCCTTTATAGGACGCATGACTCAAGCTTGACTTATATAAATAAAGATTAAATAAAAAAGATTGAGAATCCACTTATGGCAATAAACCAAAATAATACAAGAAGTTTTCAGATAGCGTTTTTTTTTTCTCTCTCTGCTTCCCACGGCCCTCATCCCGTTTCGTTAGGATAAAAAGATCCAATGCAAAATGTAGAAGGCAGCTGTTATCTCACAAGCACAAACACCCTTTAACTCTATCCATATCCCAACTTGATACTGCATTTAATTTGTGGTATTTAAACAAAGTAAGCAATTGCTATAAGTACTTTTGACACGTCGGTACTCAAGATGATAAACACCTGAAGAGAGTTTAATACTTTCCCTTTAAGCATAGCGGCAGGTGCAATCTGAATTATGGATTTCCTGGACTTCGGCCGATGATAGCGGAAATATGACACGCGTGTCAGCGGGGGACACGCTGCAGGTTTCTAAGCGATGGGCTTCTGGGAAATCTTTATAATTTCATTTAATCATTCTGGGTTTCATTAGTATGATTTGAAGTTTCAAGCTATGTTTAATCTTACTCTTGGTTTAATAAACAAATTGGAAATTATCTAAAAGTATTGAACAGAAAAAATTATAGATATAAGTGACACTATGATATAAGGATTATTTAAAAAAATTCATAACACCGACCTAAAAAGGTTCTTCATCACTGGGCAGAGCAAATCCCTCTGTAATACTCGTTTCAATAATTATTTTGGCTCAATCATACGGTACCGTCATTTGTATATTTCGAGTGCAACCGCTGAAATGAGAACCGTGCAACATGCACAGGAGAGTATCATGCTCATGAAGGGATCACAAGATAGCACAAGTAGAAGTCAGATGTATAAAAATTACCAAAAAAACTGAAATGGCAATGGGCTGGTCCTGCATCAAGAATGTTAGACAACTGCAGGGGCTTCAAATCTCACGAGGTAGAGCCCCAAAGACTATTTTCGAAATGCCAGTTTTGTTATACATATTTGAACAACTGTAACCATCCAAGATGGTGGGGGAGTTCTATCTTAAAAACAAAACAAAAAGAAGACAAACAACAAGATACAAACATCTCTGTATGTTATATATATATATATATATATATATATATATATATATATATATATATATATATATGTTTTCTTTGAGTTTTGATTGCTTGTTTGTTGATTGCATCGTTCCTAGCCCTTACGTTTTAAAAATTTGCATGAATACCCTACTCAAAACGCTTCTAAAAATGTTTTTATTTTAGTTTTGAAAATCATGATCTTTTGACCTTTTGGGGTCTTATTCCGTCGAGTTTATAACTAACATCTAGTAACATCCAAATTCTAAAGAGTTTATATATTTCTCGAAGTTTTTACTCTGTTCTTGATGTTTTTCTATAGAGCACGCCAGCGATGTCATAAATAGAACTCATTCTAATCATGTGTATTCTTTTGCTTACGAAATCATTTTGACGCTACGGTTGTTTAATTATCGACTGAGATAGCAAAGCCATCGTTAATTCCTTTTCCCATTTCAACATCTTTTTTATCAACCAGCTATTCAGTACAGGAAGGGGATTATTGAGTACAAAGATTGAACGTGAACGGAGTGCCAGTTACATTCCTTCTTAATGCAATAATCAAGCAAAAAAAAATAAAAAGGAAGTAAAAAGGTCGACAAGATCAGTAACACGACAAGAGGCATCCCCATAGAGATGAAGATGATTAAAACCTTAATATAAGATCAAATCAGAGCATTTATAATACTTTACACTCAAATACCAGAAAGATGGTTGCCATCATTCATATTGATGTACGTGATATATCTTCAACAGGGCTGGTTGGTGTTCTGGTTTCGAAAAAAAAAAAAAAGCCACAACAAAACGTCAGGAGTTTTTCAAGCTGAGCATCAATCTATCCATAAGTGATTGGTGTAATGCAGTACTCATCAAACTTTTAAAATCACGTTGCCTTAACTGCATATATATATATATATATATATAATAATCTGAGTTTCTTCGTATTTATCAAGGTTTGTTCATATCTATTTGAGTAGTTATCTAATTATCAATCAATCAAAGTGTGTTCATATCTATCCGTAATAGTATATATATATATATATATATATATATATATTATTGTGTCATCCACGGATAGCTGTTTCGTTGTATTACAACTCTTCAGTGTGGCTATAGACTTCCCATTATCCCATACAGTACTACAGGGTAAGATTGAAACCTTCGCTTTCTTAATTATTCAATTATTATTATTATTGTTATTATTATCATCATCATTGTTATTATTGTAATTAACGCTCCCTTAATCGGTAAGATTAAAGTAACGAAATTCGTTCATCATAGGCTATAAGCAATGCTCCCTAACTCTGGAATAGAGCACTAGTCGATGGAGAATTGTGCGTACATAAATATATGGCTTAAGTTAACCCTAACTGACTGTCCAATTCTGCGTTGGCTAGACTTAAAAATGCCAACCTCTTGGTCTGAAGCAAAGGTTTCGATCCTACCTTGTGGTACTGGATGGGATAATGGATAGTCTATAGCCACACTGAGGAGTTGTAATGCAACGAAACAGCTGTCTGTGGACGACTTGATTACTTAATTATTATATATAAATATATATATATATACTAATAAGGATACCTAAAATAAGTCAGCAAAAGGAAAAATGTTTTATTCCTCCCACCCAACTAAGCACAACCGATAGATAATCTATTATTTATACTGAGACGTAAATATTTACCTCCAATATGCGCTGTTTACTGACTTACTAGAGTCGTGATCAAATGGCCTTACTGAATTTGTGATCAAAGAAAGATTGGGCAAATAATTGTCAAAAATTAATAATACTGGTTTGCAATACTTTACCCCACACCAAAAACGTTGGAATAATTATTTTCAAGTTAATCTTACGAAATGTCTGATTTAGCTTCATGTCTGCACTCCGATGAATTTTTGTCAATGAGAAAAGAAAAAGAAGAAAAAGGAAGCTTCCCTTTACTATGACATGACTTACGTTGGATTTTTGTGAAAACAGGAGGGGTAGAAGGGGAAACGAAAGCCTTTATGGACTTAGAAGCACAAAAAAACTAACATGGTCTATCGCAGTTTGCATTGAAAAAATATCCAACCAAAAAGATCAATACAACTGTGAGAATGTATTTCATTGTAAGAAATATGTGTGCAGGAAGAATGAATGGCAAAAATCCCACACAAAAATGACATTCAGAACAGGAGATTAGTTTGAGAATGACCTATAGTAGCCTCAAATTATCTTGGAGGGCAGCTAGTGTGAGGAGAATTTTTGATGATTCTCCATTCGAAATATCTGGCTAATAGGCCTTTCAGTTTTTGCGGAGAAGAGGCAAGAACAAATCGACAATTGTTTCAAATAACAGTGTAGATAAGTTTACATGTGAGTAAAGAGGAAATTAGTGGGGTAAATTATGGCATACAAGTTAGAACATCATCATCAATCTTTTAACGACCTTTATTGGACATAGACCTTCCCCAGGATCCGCCACATTTCTCTATCATTGGCGTCGCAGGACCAGTATTTTCTAAATTTGTCTAGATCATTTCTCCATCTTCCATTCTGTCGGACTCAGTTTTGTATGTCATCTCTGGAGATCTATGTTCTGAGTTGTGATGTCGATCGGTCATCTGCCATTTTGGCTACATGGCCGGCCCATTGCCATTTAAGTTTTCTAATAGATTCTTTGATGTCTCGTACTCCAGTTTTCTTGCTGATAAGCTGTGCCGTCTTGTGATCTCTCCATGCGAGGTTGAGCATGATTCTCTCATGTGCATGTTGCATACTTCTCAGATTGCGGGTTTATTCCTTGGTTAGGTTCCATATTTCAGCTCCATAAGTGATTATCAGGATGATGCATTGGTTTTATACTCTTCTTTTTTTGGTTTTCGAAGATTGAGCTTGCCACCCTAGAGTCCTCAAATTCCTCGATTCACAGCACCCTTGATGTATAAGGATTTTTCTTTGGTGCCTGAAATTGGGGAAAAAAACGAGCAATTTAATTTACACCCACGTGGTTAGTTTGTGGCAATCGTAATCTTCCCTATTTCAAAATGGCTGCCATCTCGTGGGTCAAGGTTAGCATATCTCATGCTAATCTTAGGGTTGATATTTTTAAATTCGGGAAAGTTTTCCTAAGGTTAAAGTCAAAATTAGTATTTTGAGGATCAGTCTTAGTTCACGATCAACGTCTGTATGTAAAACAGCTGCCGTCTAAAATGGGGAAGGTAACAATTGTCTGATTTGTCAACCAATCATGAAACGCAATTCTAATCAGAAAAAGTGTATGCCGCTTCTAATAATGATTACTCGTGGAATCTTCGATCATGCTGTCTACCGTATATACAGCTACCATGTACTGAGAATGTTCAGCATAGTTATAGAACAATCCAGGATGTAAACCTGGTCTATACAACAAGCGCCATCTCGTGTTTAAATGATGTATTTCAACATAAATGGACAGAGTGATTCGCGACGTGCCAATTAGAAGCCACTTCTCATTACTGTCACCGCATACCTGTGCATTGAATTACGATTGCCTGTGATAATTAAAACTCTCGAGTATCTTGCAGCTCTCCGTGCAAGCTAACGGCAGCGCCGCAGGGAGCCGCACCATAGATTCAGAGAATTACTTATATACGTATCTTAAATTTTTGATGAAGATGGTTGGGGTTTTTGTTGCAGACCGTCAACAAAAACTGTCAACACATGTTTTGTTCAGTTTTTTTAACTAATCCAACTTGTTCGGTGGTTACGTATGTATCATGCTCAGCTTACAGATATAGGGCTGAAAATTTAAATATTTCTCCCAAATACGTGTTTACATGAGGATTCAATTTGCAATGTAAGTTTATGCTAAATATGTTTCTTAATTTGTGTTCGTTGGCATTCAAGCTTGTTATTTGAGATTTCAGACTTCTTTTTCGAGACCATTACCTAAACAAGTACAAGTGTAGTAACTTAGCCATCGATCACCCATTCTTTTAATTGTTAATTGATCACCCCGACATTTTACTCTTCGATATGCCAACAAAAAAGTTCTTCCACCTGAGAGAATCATGCTCAACCTTACATGGAGAGATCAGAAGCCAGAACAGTATATAAGGAAGAAAACGGGAGTCTGAGACATCATAGAATCTATTAGAAAACTTAGATGGCAATGGGCAGGCTGTGTTGCAAGAATGACTGACAACCGATGGACATCACGACTTACAACATTGATCCCCAGAGATCACATGCGAAACTGAGGCTAACAGAATACAAGATGGAGAGATGAAGTAGACAAATTCAGAAAATACTGACTCCGCAACGCCCATGATAGAGAATTGTGGCGGAGGTCTATGTCCAACGATGGACGTTAAAAGACTGGTGATGATGATGATGATGATGATGATGCTGATAATGGACACAAACTATGCGACCAATATAACATGAACTGACATAGTGAATAGACCCCCCACCATGAACATATTCAGGAGGATAAATTTGCAAAATTAAAATAGATTCGACTTCATAGTCAATAAATGAAAAACCTTGGCATCAAATTACAAAGTCATGTATAAAAAAATTGATCAAAGAATAGAAATGGCCAAAATAGATTACATTTATGACATTAATGGTTTTTTTTGCTGAAAAAAAAACATAGTATAAATAAAAAACAAAAAACATCTAGAAATATCAAGATTCTGGAGAATCCTCATGTTATAAATGAACCCGTCAAATGAGACCCCTGAAAGAAAAAATGAAGGATAGAACCCTCTGCCATATCTGATGGCTACGATTGTTCAATATTTTGAAGACTTTTGGTATATGTCTGCAGAATGTAGGTGTTCCAAGGCGTCTCATAACATTTTGACTGAATTTTTTATTAGACCGGAAAATAAGCTTGTCAACTACCCCAGCTAGATCTTCACACAAGAAAACAACTCGCAAATCTACGGCGAGAGTTATTACATTACACGATCTCTTATCCGAATCTCTTGTTTCAGAATTCAGAATATTTTGGATTGCAGAGTGGTGTGATATATTGTTGTGAAGATTTTCAGGTTCCTTTTCCAGAAAATAGCATTATGATTACAGTGTTCCAATCTCCTGGGACTTTACACTTTTTGAGACATAAGTTAGAGACGGCGAATACCCAATTAGTCAGAGATTTGCTGATGACAACGTCTTTTTTTGCTGAGAACCTTCATGATCTGCAAATAATGCTAGATATGCTGAATGAAGGAAGCAATAACGTTGGTCTTCACATGAACATCAGATAAATATCATGTACGGCAGACATTGAAAGAGAAAATAAGAAAATAATACCTCAGGAGGATAAGAAAATACTAGAGACCAAGCTAAATAGCAGAAATTTGAATAAAAGAAATGAACACACGGACAGTATCGGTAGTGAGATACACAGGTTCATTCCTTGGATGGACAAAGGAAGTACACAAATCAATGGACTGGTGAACGAAAAAGCTTATGAAAATGCACAATGCTTTACACCACAGAGATGACACAAATGAACTGAAGAGGACAGAAGGCGGTTGAGGATTCATCAGCATAGAAGACTGTATCTAAATGGCCAAAAGAAAATTAGAAAAGAAGGTGCAAAGAAATAGTGAAGACATTATAGAAAAACGCCCAATGCAGTGCAACGAACTATAAAAAAAAGTAGTAAACGGAGGAGCAGTACAGCAAACAAGGAAAGAAAAATGGGAACAGAAAAAAACAACTCTACGAGGAATCTAAAAGGCTAATACAAAATGTCGCCGACAAGAGATCATAGACATGGCTACGCAAAGGAAACCTAAAGGGAGAAAAAGAATCCTAAAGCAACATCAGGACAAACTATAACTCAATGGTAAGAGCAAAGACAGAAACCAACAGACCCTTCCCCCCCCAAAAAAAAAAACATACACTCAAAACAAACAAAAACAGCAAATTTCACCTACGTGAAGAAAGGGTTGAATCCGTATAATACCTAACCAGGGAATAAATGAGCAAACGAATGGGATTCAACTATGCAGACAAGTGGTATCAGCTCAAGCTGGTATCGACCCTGGAAAATAGAAGCCATGAATTCCTCTGGAACATGTAAACTGACCATCCCATCCAAGTAATGAGACCAGGGCTGATAATTGTTGATAAGGGAAGGAGAATCTGAGAAATAATAGACGTTGCACTGCCTGCAAATCACAGAATAAATACGAAAGTGAGCGGAAAGCTGGGGATATACCAAGACCTGGCAAGGTAACTGAAGAATGTGTGGAACACGAAAATCAGGGTAATACCGGTAATAGTCGGAGCACTTGGAACCGTATCAAAGACACCAAAAATGAGATTAGAGGAACTGGGATAAAAGGAAGGATTGGGACTATACAGACCACAGCACTACTGACGACTGCATGAATACCGGGGAGAGTATTGGAAATATGAGACCTACAACCCCGAGCTGGTTGCAATGGCCGAATGGCCAATAGATATGCTTGGTTGAGACAGTACTAATCACAGCACAACTGTAATAGGTGAGTAAGTGGGTGGGACTTTGAGGAGACGTAATGTAACTCAGCCTCCAGCGATAAGTACCAGGCAACCTGTGTGAAACTGCAATCGTCAGCGCTATTGTGAACTGTGAGAGTGCGCTGGAGACTTGAGGAGACTACCTGTCACACAGGAACCAGCGGTGACGATCAGCCTACTGATAAAAATGATTATAATATTTGGATCAGTTTAAAAACAACTCATGAGAGATGATCCATAACGCCATGCAAGTTGATATTTTAGAAGGAAAAGGAAAATCAAGACTTTTCAATTTGACAAAGATATGTGACGTCATTTCATATTTCCTTGCAGAGGGCACCGTTACCGTATTTGAAAGTTGATTTACATTTGAATTTTGACTGATGAAGATATGGACTTTATCAAAAATCTTCAGTTTTGTTAGGTCATATCAAATTAATAACAATCTTGCTTCTCTTCTTTCTTTCAATAATAATAATAATAATAATAATAATAATAATAATAATAATGATGATAATAATAATAGTAATACTGAGGAAAGTGCTAGAAATATAAACACTGCAACACTAATTGTTAACAGTGACCTAACAAAGGAAGGGAAATGAAAGTGGAAATGGGAACCACAGCACTGGCATGATAGGCGAAGGAGAGAAGAGATATTGTCTAAAGACCTGAGGAGACTTATTGTCACTCAGCCTTCAGCAATGACCACTGGGCAACCGCTGTGAAACTGTAATCTGCAGTATTACTGTGGCCTATGAGAACTAGGAGAAAAGGGCTGGAGACTTGAGGAGGCTTGCTGTCACTCAAACTCCAGCAGTAACCACCAGGCAACCTGTGTTAGATGGCAAATAATGATAATAATAATAATAATAATAATAATAATAATAATAATAATAATAATAATAATAATAATAATAATAATAATTACCACAACAACAAAAGCTGTCATGAAGACGGTTGATGCTTGTAACCGGACACAACTATCATTAAATGCCCCGTTAACTCTGTCGTTACTTTTGATATCATTGGAGCGAAACCGGGAATCTGCTTACCACAGAGATACCAATCTATTGATGTACATGCGAATAACACGTTTCAATTCCCACTCTTGCTCTCCACTCTGACCGTCTCCTGTTGCTCTTGCTCTCCTCTATATTTGACTCCTTGCTCTTCTCTCTAACAGTCTACTCCCTCTCTCCCTCTCTCCCTCACCCTCTATCTCTCTACCGGTGGCTGTTTAAGTCGGTGGTAAGAGCAAAGCTACGTTTAGTCAGCTACCTTATCGGTTTCAGTTTATATATATATATATATATATATATATATATATATATATATATATATATATATATTTATGAATATTCCCCAAATTTCTTTAATTGTTTATTTTGTGCACGTTGTCTAGGGCGAGTGATACATCAACCGTGAAACGACAGGAGATCATTTCAAATAAGTGTCTGCATAATATAACGCAATAATAATTCTGTCGGATCATACATATCTATTACTCTCTCACATACACACACACACACACGCGCGCATACACATACAAATATATATATACATAATTATATATATAATTGTGTGTGTGTGTGTGTGTGTAAATATGTATATATATGTGTGGGTGGGTGGGAGTTGTGTGAGAGTACTTTTAAAAGAAAAAGATGACAGAAAAAAAGAGATGAGAGAGACAGTGAATGTGGCTAATATACAGCTTGATACCCATCTACAGAGAAATGCTATTTTTGGCTGTCTGTAGTATGTAGGGTGATCACTGACAGTTAGATTAGGAAACAGGGGACGGGGAGGCAGGGGGCACGTATTTTCCGTGTTCAATGTCTACTAATGGAGACATTTATCGTCAGCTATAATTTGTTCAAATTACTAACGGGGACATACAGAGCCCCAGCTGCACGGGTTCACTTCGTTCATCACTGTCATCCCAGAGCATAAAACCTACATTCAACCTTAATGTATACTTGGTTCCCAAAACATCACTGCTAGGAGTCAGTATCAGTTCCTGCCCAACAGATACACGATGTTTTTTTCAATCTATCGTTGTACACGTCTCTCTTTTTGTCTATGTCTGTTTCTATCCCTCCCCCTCTCTCTCTCTGTCAGTATATATATATATATATATATATATATATATATATATATATATATATATATATATATATATATATATATATAGAGAGAGAGAGAGAGAGAGAGAGAGAGTCAGACAGAGTAAGACAGACTGACAGACGAATAGAGACAGAGATCACTCTGTCCATTTCTCTCCCTCTTTCTCTCTCACTCTCCGTCTCTGTTACTCTTTATACTGGTCTGTTTACATTTATCAAGCTGCCTTTTTGTCTTTCTGTTCCTATTTATTTATCTGCCTACCTACCAACCTACCTACCTACCTATGCATATATATATATATATATATATATATATATATATATATATATATATATATATATATATATATATATATCTGTACACATCAATTTATCTGTTTGTATGTTCACATCTCTCTCTCTCTCTCTCTCTCTCTCTCTATCTATCTATCTATCTATCTATCTATTCCAGTCTCTTATTTATATCAGTCTAATCGTATCTATTTATCTATTACACATGTGGTCTGCCTGTCTGTCCCTGTCTCTCTAAATATTCATCTTCCCATCAATCTTGATCTGTTCATGTGTATGTATGTATGTATGTATGTATGTATGTATGTATGTATGTATGTATGTATGTATGCATGCATTTCTTTCTGTCCATCTGTTTATCTATTTATCAAGCTTTTCATATCTATATATCCGTCTGCAAACTGATATAGATATATATTTGTGTACACATAATCTCTTATTCTCTCTCTCTTTATATATATATATACACACACACACACACACACATATATATATATATATATATATATATATATATATATATATATATATATATATATCGATATCGATCTGTTCACATTTGTTCATATCTATCTATCTATCTATCTATCTATCTATCTAGCTATGTTCATATCAATCAATTGTAAAATCCACTATGTTTATCTCCTCCTCTGTAACCAACTTACACAACTTTCTCCTGTAAAGTGATTATTGCTGCCTGGCTGGCTCTGTATGTGTCATGCATGCAGGCTGTACCAGTACTCCTCATCGTGTCCACAAGGACATTTTACTCTTTATTGTCTCATATTTTCCATGGCCTTTTTTTATTTGCCCCCTTCCCCCCAAAAGCAAACGAAAGCAAAACAAAAACAAAAAACAAAAACGAAACAAAACTTTAAAACCTGGCTGGCAATGGGCAGGACATGTTGCAAGAATGACAGACAACCGATGGACATCACGACTCACAACATGGATCCCCAGAGATCACATGCGAAACCGAGGCCGACAGAATACAAGATGGAGAGATGAACTAGACAAATTCAGAAAATACCGACTCATCAACGCCCATGATAGAGAAATGTGGCGAATCCTGGGGAAGGTCTATGTCTAACGACTGACGATAAAAGACTGATGATGATGATGATGATGATGATGATGATGATGATGATGAAGAAGCTACTAATGCCTTACCCATCATCATCATCATCATCAGCAGCAGCAGCAGCAGCAGCACGACCACCACCACCAGCAGCGGCCTTTCACAGTTCTTTCTAGGAAGACCATGATTGCTCTAAGAGCCACTATGTCTTTTTGGCACACTTTTCTATCTCATTAGTTCACCCGTCTGGTCTTTCTCTACAATGTTTGCTGTTCCTTGGGCGCCAATTTTGCTCCAGCTCTTGCCCTTTCTTTCTGACGAAGTGGCCAGCCCATCTCCATTTTTGTCAGTTATTCACTTATCTAATATCCTTAATCCTGATCCGCTCTCGGATCCATGCTGATCCTTTTCTGTCCCTCAAAATTGTTACTTAGTACTTACCCTCACACTCAGTGCGGCTCAGAGTTACTTTTCTAATAGTTGTGATAGTTTTTCATTTATTTTTTTGCGTCTGCTCCAATTGTACATTTGAATGTTAAGCCCCATCAATCTATCGATCATTTTTTATTTATAAAATTTCTTGGAAACGTTTTTCGAATCGATGTCCGCTTCAGCACGGTGGATATGCCTGTCTGCGTAGACATCGTAAATAGAATAATCAATTAAAGAAAAGATAGAACGATCTTTTTATCCATCTATCTATCTATCTATCTATCTATCTATCTATCTATCATACATACATACAGACTACAGCAATGGAGGCGCATATACCCCCTCTTACGTCTATCAAAACATTTTGTAGTCTAATACAAATTCTCCCTGAAAATACGCTCTTAGTGGGTATTTCAATTTACAATGTTTCTCTACGTTTTGTCCAGCAGTGTTCAGGCCTGTTTTTAAATTTTTTAAAATCATCAATCCATAACAGAAGGCGGGAGGAGTAACTTACTTATCGATTAGACTCTTCTCCATATCTTTTATTAATCACCCTTAACACGACATGCTGTCAAAAGATGTTGATCCCGTGACGGTTTTTATAGAGCAACTGAAAACACTTATCTATTTTAGACTATTTATATTTATCATTTCATCTGTAATCAGACTAAAATCTGCTAGACGCCCATCGATTAATAGACATGATTTGAAAAACATCTAATTAATCACAAGTTTCAAAGCAATGATTAACGTTTGATTGGAGAGATAGAAAATGAGTCTGGTTAATCACTCAATAGAAACCGTTGTTGGGGTGATCAATTTAAACATTGTTTAAAGAAGTAATCAACAGATAAGATATTTCTCCAAGGAAACTGATCATTAAAAATGGTATGAATTTTCAAGAAGCGAACTTGAATGCAGCTGGACCCAATCAAAGGGAACAATTTAACACAAACTTACATTGCAAATCGATACCAACCCCCCCAAAAGATAACGTGTTTCCAGGCATGATAAGGAATAAATGTTCATATCTTCAGCCCTTTTGCTCCATTGAGATCAATTTGAAAACCCCCCAAAAAACTTCTTTCAACTATTTTGGTGACAGTTTTCATTGGTAGTTTGTAATAAAAATATTACAAAACATATCACAATAAAATAAAACCAACATAACATACACAAGCACACACACACATGTTCACGATTATTATGTGTCTTAACTCGACTGTATTTCAAACACACACACACACACACATATATATAAATATATATATATATATATATATATATATATATATATATATATATATATATATATATATATATATATATATATATATATATATATATATATGCATCAGCATAAGAATGTATCCGTGTATCTATCTATATAAACCGTTTTTCGGTCATTGGTCTCTTCTTTAATGAGACCGCTTGGGTTGTATACCATTTTTCTTTGCTTGTTTGCTATTTATGATCAATTTTCACCAAAATCTATTTTTTACTGAGCTTATACGCATTTTTTTCTGCTCATTTATTTGTTGTTTTTTTTTTCAATCAAATTAGATTATTTGATTTGTTGATTTACTTTCCTATTATTACAAAGCAAAAATCACGTCATAAAAACTCTTAAAACTTCACGTCTGATCATCACGCATGAAAACAACATGAGATTAATTGATATTTTGAAAAACTTTGGCTGTAAAATTAGAATACCTGAATTACTGAAAATATATCACCAAATAGAATAGCTTTAAGGTCCTTAGTGCCCATCCATACATAAATAACTTGGTTGCTTCTGACGGGTATAGTCTAGTGATTTTATAACACACAGTCAATTCTCTTTGTTCTAAAAATCTTCCATCTTTAACCTCACTGACGAAGCTGTTATGGCGGGGTGGAAATTACGAAAACGAAGGAAATAAGGCGTAGGTTTGTAATAAAATAACGGTTTTATGAAATGTATTCATAGATACGAAATGACCAAAATGCAACTCCACATATATGAAGTGTCATTTGCGCCTCGTCGTGATTATTGAGCAAGTCTAGCTGAATAATACGACTGATCTTGTGCCAGGCTAAGTTAATCTCACCAAATAACTAGAAATATAACTAAACTAAATCATATTACAAACGCAGGTGTATAATCGTACACACAAAAGCAGAGGTGCACACGGGCACATATATACACGCATACGCATATGTGTACATGAATACGGACTTACAACCGTGCACACGTACACAGATTTGTACTAACATGGACATGCACACGTACATATGAACAGAAACATACACATGAACACATAACTTATAAGAGGGATTTTCTGTTTTTAGACATCGGAAATTCCGTGGATGATATGTTAGGCTGAGTCAACAGATGTTGCAGTAGTGAAAAATAAAGAAGACTGATATGTAGAAGGTGAAGGAAAAGAGAACTATTTTTAATTGAATTCGATTGGATAATTTTTGGGGGAGAGAAAAAATAATGAAAATTACGTTACTTATTAAATCTAAGATACTTCCATCATATTGTTACCTTCAATTAAGAGAAGCCATTGTTACACACAGAGATCTCAAAACATCAAACTGTTCATTATATCCGTCTCGTTAAGCCTTTCGCCCCACAGGGAGCATAGGCCAACGACAATCGTTGATTTTTGTGTAATATTCCTGCTTTTTTTGTTCAAGAATTGTTAACGCTATTACGACCCCTTATCTTTGAGGAGAGGTCTTACGGAACCTGGTATCCCCATACGGACACCCATCTAGATAATGATCAAGCTCGACGTTGCTTAACTTCGTTAATCATACGTGAAACGGTGTGCTAAATACAATTTGATCGTGCTCTTAATCATTAAAAACCGTCAACCAAAACTGTCATCCAAACTGTTAATATAAGTTTCTTCAGTTTCCAAGTGAGTCTGGTATGCTTGCTACGTATGTATGAGTTATTCGTGTTGGCTGCACGAATGTAGCTAGAGGGCTGGAAAATTGAACAATTACTCCTTACCATGTTTGGGAAAACGTTTTCTTTTTTTCAAAATAAACAACAACTCGTCAATTGTTTTTTTTCAGCGGGGGACGAAGTTCAGTTTGCGATGTAAGTTCGTGCTAAATTGATCTCTTTGTTTCAGGCTCCATTCACGCTTGATTTTTGGATATTCAGACTTATTCTTAGTGATCACTGCAAGGTGTAACTTTTACATTATCAATCACTTTTGACCGTTTTTGTTCAATTAATCTCGACCAACATAGTATGCTGCCAAAAGACGCTGGTCATTTGATGGTTTTTATTGAGTGACTAACCAGACCTGTCTCTTCTTTTATTTTTTTTTTCAAATAAAAAAAATGAACTTCATAAAAGATTACTTTCTGTTTTCTCTCTTATGTTCTTATCTGTCTTTTGATGGGCAAATAGCAAAGAGGTTTTCCATCTGGGAAGTAAAAATACGCGAAGATAAGAGAGGAAGAAAAAAAAGGAAACAATAAAGATTCAGACACAATACAATTTACTAAGAACCACTTGCAGAGTAGACACCAATCACCTAAGGTGGTTGATGCATTTATATTTACTCGAGAAGCCATTAGCCACGTAATTCACTTTTCACGACCGGGAGAAAAAAACTCATATATCTGCAGACATATATGCACATACATACACATAGAGTATGCTCCTCTTATCCCGCCCACCCTCATATATATATATATATATATATATATATATACATTAAATAAATACTGGTATGGATTATCATTAATTCGACAATATTTCGAATTTCTGTCTGTATTTTTTAGAAGGGGGGATATTATGTAATATTTTAGTAGACGCCTGTCCTCATCTTGGTTCAACGTTTCAGCCGTGTATACGCATTCATCACTGGGTGGCATAGTAGCCAAAATGTTGTGTTCAAAAGATGACCCTAGACAAGGACATCCACCCATAAAATTATATGATATTTGCTTACTGATTTTTTGGTATATTAGGGGTAGTGTAAATGGAGGGGTGGTGAGGTCAAGGAACTACATAGGTATCAACCTTATAAGTTATTGAAAATGTGTTGGCTATGATTTGGACAGGGGTTATAACTGGCTAAGGTGAAATTTTTGCTATGGGTCTGGGTGACTTTGAAGCTTCCATTATTGAATGTGTCTTAGATGTGGGTATGAGGATATTAATGGTAGGAGTTTTGTGTATTAGGGTTCTGTGTGATGAGGGTTGTTAAGTTTAGTGTTTAATCCATTAGAAGATAGGGTTTTAAGTTTGTTGATCCACATATCTTCGTGTTTCTCTAGAACTTTAGTTATGTCAATTGGAGTAGTTTTTTCTATTTTTTCTATGATGGTAAAGCTAGCGTCAGTGGAAAAATTGTGGCCAGGTGTGCGAAAGTGTAGTTCTACGGAAAATGGGCTACGATTGTTTTTTGACTTAATCCTATGTCTATAATTGTTGAGTCTATTGCCACTCGGACTCGCCTACGTACTGTAACTTACATTATATATATATATATATATATATATATATATATATATATATATATATATATATATATATATATATATTGATAGATAGATAGATAGATAGATAGATCGATAGATAGATATATATATATAGAGAGAGCAAAACAGTGAGGAAGGGAGATTGAGAGAAAGAGAGCTAGGTGAAATTTTCCACACACACACACAAAAAAAAAAAAAGATAACAAAACTGATGAATTCGATATTCTTGATATGGTTCTCTGAGAACTCAAAATATTTTCAATAATTCTATTGGATTATATTGAAATAAAAAAAACACGCTTGGTTCAAATAAATGGAGCCTTGGTCATAATGAATAAAGCAAACGGAAAACTTGGTCTTATTGTTCGACTGGTTCTATGAAGTGATCACGTGGAATCTGCTGAAATGACTGATTGGAGCACAATTGCAGTCGTCATTGAAGGAGAGGGAAAGGTCTTTGTACAGCAGTAAACTTATGATGATTGATGATAATATACATGTGTACTTGCTTATGTTCAGGCTAAGCTAGACATGGATACGTATATTCACTTGTTTATTGCATACGAAATTACAGACACACACACACACACACACATATATATATATATATATAACACAAACTGCTAGTCATATCTGCTTTTTTACTCAATGATCCTTCGTCGTTGAATACGATTTTTGGGTAATCTACGTAAGGAAGCCCTTAAGAAAAATGATTTGGTGTATAGATAATATCAATATACAAAACACATTCTACTCTTTATAAAATGAAAATATACATGTATGGCAAGATGAACTAAATGAAGAGAGCAAGAAAATCGGCCTATACATGAACTTCAGCAAGACGAAGATCATGTGCAACAACAACATTGGAGATAAAAACACTAAGATCAAAATCGAGGACACAGAACTCGAGAAAGTAGACCACTACATCTACCTACGACAACGTATCTCCAGGAGACCCTCAAAAGAAGAAGAAATCAAGTGAAGAATTACACTAGGATGGCAAGCCTTTGGCAGAGCTAGCTCAACCTTCAAAAATAATAAGATCCCATTAATCCTAAAGAGAAGGGTGTATAACCAATGCATCCTCCCAATAGTCACTTATGGAGCTGAAACATGGAACTTAACCCAGAGACAGACCCGTAAATTGAGAGCCCTGCAACGTGCACATGAAAGAATAATGCCGGGCCTCACATGGAGAGACCACAAAACAGCACAGTACATCTGAGAGAGGACAAGAGTTAGGGACATCATAGAATCCATTAAAAATCTCAAATGTTGCAAGAATGGCAGACAATCGATGGACATCACGACTCAGTTCATAGATCCCCTGAGACCACATGCGCAACCGAGGCTGTCAAAATGTTCGATGTAGAGACAAGCTAGACACGTTCAGGAAGTACTAGCTCCGTGACACCCATGATAGGAAAGTGTGGCAAATCCTGGGGAAGGTCTATGTCCAACGACGGACGCTAAAAGACATGATGATGATGACTGTGGTGCCATGTTCATACAACAGTTTGGTTTTTAAAGTTTCCAAAACGGCTATATTGACAAGTGATATATCTATATATATCTATCTCTATCTCTATCTATATCTCTATCTATATCTATATCTATATCTATATATATATATATATATATATATATATATATATATATATATATATATATATCAAAACAACAATTTTCAGCAGTCTCAATCCATTTCTAAACTCGGGCAAACCAGGATGGAGGACATAAATGGTTATTGGGTGTAACTGTAACAGGAAAAATTAACAAAAGATGGACGGAAATACCAACAAGGAAAGACCAGACACAAAATGAAGAGATGAGATGTAATAGTTAGTCAGGAAACCATTGCAGAGATCAGCACAAACGCTGTTGTCGTTGATGGAACCAGGAAAGACCTTTATCCATCAGTGGAATTGAAATGGCTGATATATATATATATATATATATATATATATATATATATATATATATATATATATATATATATATATATGTGTGTGTGTGTGTGTTCACACGAGTACGGATAGATGTGTCAGACATCCTGTTTGACAAAGATTCATAATCTCTCTGGACTACAACAAGATTTTTTCCGCTGAGATCAAAAGATTCACCCAAAGTCTGTTAGGGACACTTAATAACCATTAGATTTGATTAAAAAGTGAGAAATACCCGACCATATGGGGGCCATCACACCAACAACTGTCCGTTGGGTCTGAAAACACCATTACAGATTCTAAACATTTTCTGAAGGTATTAGCTTTGACTAACGAAACATGTAAAATCGAATAAAGAAATATCATTTGTTGTATCAACCTTAGCTTCAGAAATTTTCTCTCCAATCTGATACTGATATATGAATTCCAATCTGCTTTCATACATTGGTCATATATATATATATATATATATATATATATATATATATATATATATATATATATTTATAATAAAAAAAACAGAATGCACGCAAATGCACTCATGCAATGGCACAGGCAGACAAATCACACTACCAACACCTATACGCTCATAGACACACATACAAAGACACAAAATCACCAGTCCCGCATATATTGACCTTTTAACTATCTAATAGCAAAATGTAGGCATCATCCGACTTTACTCAAACACACCCACCCGACTATATCACAAGTCCTTAGTTTTTCCGATCCACTGTGTCAAAGGATGACCCTCCGATCCACGTCGAATTACCCCAGAACTTTCTTCCTCTCTTTCCCCCAAAGACACATCAAGTCTCTTCAATTTACGTTTCCTCAATTGTATTCTTGTTCTCAGTATGTAACAGACGGCAAAACGTTGCTGATTCCACGATTTTTTGGCACATCTATATCTTATAACATGATTGGCCCATTGACTTTTATAACCGATGGACATCATGACTCACAACATGGATCCCTAGAGATGACGCGCCGAACCGAAGCCGGCAGAGTACATGATGGAGAGAAGAACTCGACAAATTCAGAAAATACTGCTTCAGTGATGCCCATGATAGAGGAATGCAGCAGCTCCTGGGGAAGGTCTATGTCTAACGACAGACGATGATGATGATGATTTCTGGTGATACCTGCAGTAAGACAAAATGAATTCAGTTTAATCTTAATGATGAATATAGAGATATAATACACACCCTCTCAATCTTTCATTTCCACACTGTCATTTACTCAATACGTTTATATGAATTATAATCTACCCGCATATATTGGCCACATACGTACACATAAACGTTTCTATACACACTCGTTGAACAAGTGAAAGAAGGAATTCAAATACAATTAACCTCAGTGGCGTTGTTACTGGCACTATACGACCTACCGCCATATTGATGTTTGCTTGAAACTCTGGAAAAAACTGGTAGGCAACCCCGAAAATACTTTTATCACATCTTGATTCTCTCTCTTTCTTTCTGTTTTTACACATCTGGCGTTAAAACGAAGCTTATTACCAAGTATCGCGAATTAATCCTTTGATGTTGAATATGAAAAGATCAAAAGCTAGATACGAATTCGGTGCTGCCTCTCATGACGTCTAGATAAAATATTATTGTTGATTAGCTTTGTTTGTTTGCGCATGCGTATATGTTATTGCCGTTGCTCTCTGCATTCCGATTGGTTGGATGAGAAATCGGGGCTTCTGGGCGATGAGCCGGCGCCATTGTTTTGTTATTTGACTCAAATCAAAGAGACTGCACTGGAGATTAGAACAAGATTACGATGTCTACTTGTAAAAAAATCAAACACACAAGGAAAGGTAAGTGAAACAGATAGAGGACATTAAAAAAGCAGGGAAGGAAAATGGGAGAAGAGAGATAGAGAGAGAGAGAGAGAGGGCGGAGGAGAGAGAGAAAGAGGGAACACTATGAAAACTGAAAGATGAGAATGAAAGATAAGAACGATGAAAACAGGAAGAAAATCAGGTCTGGTTATTCACTCAATAGAAACAGCCACGTTGATTGATGTGTTTTGGCAGCGTGCCGTGTTGATTGTGATCAATTAAAGAATTTTGGAAAAAAAAGGTGGTCATTGAATTAATTACTTCTCTCACTATTTGTTGGGTAATGATCATTAAAAAAAACTGTTGAATGCAACCGGAAATAAGGGATCAATCTAGCATTAAATTACATTGCAAATTGACCCCGGTCCAACTAAAGACCCCTTCGGAGGGATTAGGAAAAAACACTCAGGAATTTTTTGCTAGGCATAATAAGGAGTAAATATTTAAATATTAAGGCTCCTTGCTGCATTGGCGCGACGTGTACGCGTGATTCGTAGTCAGCCGGTCAGACCTACTTGAAGACTGAAGAAACCTATGCGAGCAGTTTTGGTTGACGGTTACGAATGCATTAATGGAATTTGGATAGAGAATGAAGAATGAAAATAAAAGCACGGTGACGTGAAATGTACCGAGAATAAAGAAGAATTACAGATTGATTGGTAATATGTATTAATGCATGAATAGGTTTCAATATTTGCAGATTGGTGAATAGATAAACAGAGAGAGAGAGAGAGAGAGAGAGAGAGAGAGAGAGAGAGAGAGAGATAGAGAGAGAGAGAGAGAGAGAGAGGAGGTAACAACAAAGGCATAAATATTCATATAAACATGTAGAGATGTGTAAACTAATAAATGTTTATGTATACATATATATAGATATGTACTGATAATAATATGAAGTTATGTTTATAATGAAAGTGCTCAACATTCCAACATCCCCATAGAAATACAGCTAGCGTAAAAATATGAGAATAAATGAATATGGAGTATTCCGTAAGTATTCATTATATATATATATATATATATATATATATATATATATATGTGTGTGTGTGTGTGTGTGTGTGTGTGTGTGTGTGTGTGTTTGTGTGTGTGTTGTTACACTCACTGACCACTCATTATTAATTACGTTTTGGGGGTACCTAAGTAAGTTCTGTTTGATGAGACAAATTTGTAGTTTGAAATATTATCAATATACAATACACATGATACCCAATATATAACGACAAACTGCATGTATGACATATGCTCCACCGTAATAAAGGATGGTCGTTCGATCAACACTGCTGTCAGTGTAACAGTTTTATTTTAAAATACCTGAAACGGTTATTTGCTAAACTACTGATGATTGAAACGAGAAAGGAATTATACATTGTATAATATTAACAAATGTGAAACGAGGGAAAAACTATAGGAAATTACATAAAAATCATTGATATACATTGGGGGGAAAATGACTGGAGTGACTCAAAAGAGATTTTTGAAAGAGTTTTTTTAATACTTACTGTTGAAAGTTGTAAAACCTTTTAGAATATATATATATATATATATATATATATATATATATATATATATATATATATATATATATATAAGAATTTTCCATTTAACAGTTGGCTAATAGTTCATTTGATGTAATTTCCAGGAATGAGCTGATAGGGATATTTATATATACACAAATACACACACACACACACACACACACACATACATATATATATATATATATATATATATATATACCATAAATTGCATCACATTGTAGAGAAACTAATTTGATCTCCCATCGTTACACACTTGATAAGTCAATAAACAACGTGAACCCCCTCCCCCTGCAAAAAATTAGAGAATATGGAGCTACTGTAGAGATCAACCCTGCCACCGATATGATAAACTGCTTTAACGTAGCGTTGCTCTCACCATTGGGCTTAGCACTCTCTGGCAATGCGAAAACCCAAATAACCCTTTTCACACCAAATTCTCATCTTGTTTATTCTTGGTCTATTCGTCTCTTTCTTAGCAACAATTATGTATAAAGAAATGGACATATTTGGTCCAATAGAATAAATTATGAATTGGGGTTATATTCAATAGAAACTCTTTTGAGATGATCTCCCTTCGTTACACGGTTGATATATCACTCGCCCAAGACTCCGTTAATAGAATAAACAACCTTGTAAATAAACCAGTTACTGATAGGGAAGCTGCTTCCCACAGCAGCTCAATTTTCTCTTATTGTTTATTCTAATAACGCTGTCAAGGATGAGTGATATATCAACTGAGTAAGGACGGGAAGTCATCTCCTGCACGTTTTATATCATGCAACGCAATTCACAATTCATTCTGTCAGACAAAATATGTCCATTTCATAATATATACATATCATGGTGTCATCCACGGACAGCTGTTTCGATGTGTTACATCTCATCAGTGTGGCTATAGACTTTCTATTATCCCTTCCAGTACCACGAGGCAGGATTGAAACCTTTGCTTCAGACCCAGAGACCGATATCCTACCTCCGAGCTACGGAACTGGAAGGTCAGCAAGGCTGGATTTAAGCAATATATTTATTTACGCATAAATTCCCTATCCACCAGGATGCTCTATTCCTATGGAACAGCATCGGACAAGCCTGCAATGGATGAATTACCTCACTTAAAGGGTGCTCAATCCTGAATAGAGGAGCTTTAATGATTGTGTCACCCACAGACAGCTGTTTCGATGAATTACATCTCTTCAGTGTGGCTATAAACTTTCCATATAAGAAAGTGAATTCTGCAATGATAAGGTTGAATAAATTTGAGGAACAAGTAAAAAACGAAGGCTAAACTTTTTAGTTATGATTTTGAGGTATAATGGTTTTTAATAAGCTTTAATGGGTTTTGTACATGTCTCCAGACGGCTGATGCGATTCTGTTTCTTTTCTCTATCTCTTTCTCTCTCTCTCTCTCTCTCTCTCTCTCTCTCTCTCTATATATATATATATATATATATATATATATATATATATGGATGGACATAGGGAAGGCTCATAGATAGTGAGAGTCGAAAATGAATTTATATTTATGAGATGTACCTACAAGTTTTTAATATATATATATATATATATATATATACATATATATTATTTATACTCAGAAATGTAAAGGGTATACAGTTTTTTGTGCAATCATGCATGTACTTTTTGAAAACGCTCGCGGAACCCGCGAAATGCATAAAAGCCTATTCATGTGATGATAAATCTTTTCTGAAATGGAACATTTGTTTTCTTCTTAGATTCCTTCTCACCTCCCAATTGTCAAATTACCAAGATATATATATATATATATATATATATATATATATATATATATATATATATATATATATATATATACATATATATCTATATATATCAATACATATATATGTATATATATATATAAATATATATATATGTATGGATGTATATATATATATATATATATATATATATATATATATATAAGAGAAAAACAAGTGCTACATCTCGAAAAAGATTTATTATCACGTGGATAGGCTTATAGGCTTTAATGCATTTCTTGGGTTCCGCTTACGTTTACAAAAAGCACATGCACATTTGTGGAAAAAAACAAAATAAAACAAAACTGTATACTGTTCACATCTCTGAGCACAAATTATATATATATATATATATATATATATATATATATTAATAAATACGAGATGTTTTATAAATATGTACATCCGTACATATGCATGTATAATTCACTAAACGCCCATCTATCAGTGTACGATTGCATAACTCAAGGACGTCTGGAGCTAAGACCAAAATTTACTCCTTCTTCCCCTAAGTCTATAATAGCAAAATATTGGAAATTCCGAAACTTTAAAAATCTTTAGCAAGGAGTTTGATTCATTTTCTAAGTGCATAATGCTAGCTGAAACAATTTACACCTTGCTATCCAGCCCAGTGCAATGAGTTATGGGACGGTAAAATCAAAAATTAATACATATCTCACATTTATGAAAAGTAACTCTTAATATCCCACATTACCTACGCAGGAGCCAAAACTTTACAACCATGAACGTTCAATTTTAATTCCAGATAGATATTGCTACATTACCGGACATAAACTTTGAACAATGTTACTCATTCGTCACATCGTACTATGCGAATTTTGTCCTGATTACGTGTATGTAAAAGTATATATATAAGTATATATATACTGTATATTATTCCTTTCAAAATTTGCTTTTCAGTCTAGCTGCTTGAAAGATTCTGTTGGAATTTCAAGAGCCAGCTATGTTGTTTGTTTAGATACTTTTAACTATCAATAGTATATAAAATATATCAGAAGAATGATCATAGTAGTCGTCATTTCTCAGATATGTCCACCATCTTGAATTTTCTCAGATATTTTTCTCGCCTGTCAGAGAGGATCTCCAAAGGTAACTATTGGATTTAAGTGAAAGTTAGATTAAGGATAGATAATAGGACAAAGAAAACTCATGTAGAGAGATCACAAGACAGTACGGTATAATAGAGAAACACAGTCAGAGGTATGATGGAATCCATTGAAAAAATTCAAATGGCAATGGGCAGGCCACGTTGCAAAAATGTCAGACAAGAGCAGGGCATCAGCACACAAAACGTGGATCTCCGAAGATCATATGCAAGGTGGTGCCAGCCTAAAATAAGGCGGTGTGATGACTGGGACAGGTTCCGGAGGTATTGGTACGTCGACGCCCACGATCAGGTGAATCCTGAGAAAGGTTCATGTCCTATAACAGGTATTAAACGGCTGCTGCTGATGAAGCAGCGTTGATCAGAAATAAAGAACGAGCTTCTAGTGAGACAAGAACATAACACACCTCTCTTGTACACGTTGCATGGTTCTCAGTTTGAGAGCCAATCTTTGTTTGATCTTTTGTTTTTTTTTTACTTTTGAGGATTTGTTATCCCAGGTAGATGTAATGGTCTACTTCCTTTAGCAATGTGTTTTCAATTTCGATCGCTGTACCTTTTCCCCAAACATATCCGTTGCAGATGATATCCGTCTTACGGAAGCTCATGTGTAAACCTACCTCCTTGCTCCACTCACCAAACAATGATGAGATCAAAGGTAGATAAGTAATCATAACAATTAAAGATAAGTTAATAGACTTAGGTAGTACTTAGTAGATCGAAGGGTTTTTGCAAAAAGCAACACAGTGCAACACCAATCCCAGATGGAGTAATCTATACACCAGCAGTACCGAACATCAGTATTCAAACCCGGTGTAAAAAAAAAAAACAAGATTTTGAATGCTGATTTTTTAAGTAAGTTTCTGTAATACATTCTTCCATCATACCTTCGTAATACATTATTCCAGTTTTGCAATGAACTGGTGTAAACTTTATAAATATCAAATATTAATTGATATTTGGCATTCCTCGTCTTTCAGCTACAACAACACACTGCATCCATCAAGAAGAGGGTGTTTTTGACATCCTCTTGAAAATACAAAGTGCTGCAGACACTTCAGGAAGCCTGGAGAGTGTAACAGTCTTCTGGTTTGAAAACATTATTTGTACTTCAGTACCATGGAGAATTACCCACATCAAAAAAAAACATGTCTATATTTTTCTCAACTCATAGATAGCATTCCCTGATGTCTAGAGCTTTACTGAAGTATAAATGTTACGTATTATTAATCCCACATCGGTCTAATGCTTTGTTCTGCGTTGCAGAGCGAATTTCTACTACGTGGTGATCGGTGATAAAAATGAAATCTCTGAAATATGACGATTTGTTGGCATTTCCCATCTCGGTTTCCAAAAAAAAAAAGGGTTGAACCCTTTATACAATCTTAGGGGTAGTTATGGGAGATCAGTTGGCTCAGATACTCTTGCACTCACCAAATCTCTTCTACTATTGTGACATGCCGGAGACATTGCATTTATACCAAGATACCTGAAGATGTTACAGAGCACATGGATGCTGAATCTCTTTGACAAGCATTCATTTGAGACTGACTTATTCAACAAATGACGATCTGTAGGCAACCCCCTTTTCATTTGCTTCCGGAACCATTTGCAATAAAAGTCCCAACATTAATGTATAGCTCCACTGGTAGGCACTCAGGGATGCACATATCTCTGCAGGTATAATGGCCGTTTGACCCCAAGGAACATCATTCAAACAATTGATATAGATTGTGTTTACTGCATAAACTCCGACTATGTAGATATATGTAGATATATGGAAGGCCGAGCCATAGATGCACCTTATCCGTTATATGCAAAGCGGGCTGAATAGAGAATGATATATTTGTGCAGAAGCTTTACAGAAAGGTGTCAAATAAAGATTCATTCCTTCGAAATTCAATGAATGAATGAATGAATAGCCTGTCTTCGGGAACGATGATTGTAGGAATGTTTTGCGCGGTAATAGCCCTCCAGTCTGCACAATGAAGAATTGAGATGTGGTGTAACATGTGCATGGCCGACCCCACCTTTTAAACTGAAGATTTTCATCCTAAGATCCACCGAGGTGGCACAAAGTGGACGGAGATCTTTAGGTTCTTGGTTTGACAGAAATTTCTTTCTCCTTGATGATGCCCGACCTAGCTATGAGGATCTGCTGCTCCTTGCAAGAGTATTCTGACAATATGACTGACTAGAGTTGAACTACAGGACGTGAACACTCGGTAGTTTGTAGATGCCTGAAATGGCTACAGAGTTCAACCGTTCCTTTGAAGGGGACCCCGGCAGTACGGTTGTCAGCAAAATTTAGCACAGATCCAAAACAATGCATTAACTGTTGAGGTGTGTAACCTGACAATAGCATGACTTTAATATATATATATATGCATGTGTGTGAATGTGTTTGTGTGTGTGTATGTGTGTATGTTTGTATGTGTGTGTAAAAACATGCACACACGCATATATGTATAAACAAAAAGAACAAAAACAAAAAAAAAACATCAAAAGAATAAAGTTACCCCTTCTTGAATTAGTGATGGTTGCTTACTCATGTTAAACACACACACACACACACACATATATATATATACACACACACACACACACATATATATATATATATATATATATATATATATATATATAATATATATATATTGACATAAGTTGACTACATAGGCATGGCAGATCCTTGGAGAAAATAAAAGTACTGATTTCTGCTTGTTGGTAAGAAAAAGTCTCATCAGAGGTTTTGCACTTTCTCTTCTCTTTCTTCGTGTTGAACAACCGGAGCCATCAAAGAGGGCAAAGAGTTCTACCCTTTTTTATATGCACATGTGTTTGTTTCTGTGTTCAGACTTGGAAATTGGCATCAGTACTCCACAAGACATCTCCTTCAAATATTTTAGTTTTAGTTAAAAAAAAAAAAAAAGAAGCTTTTTTGACCTTTTTGGAGATTCAGTCTGACGGGTTAATGAATACATGTTCCTAGATGTTTTCCTGACCACATTTATTCTTCTACGGGTTTTCTTCTCTACATGACACTACAGTTTTCTCAATTATTGATTGTAATTTTATATTATTATCGAATTTTTAACCCTTTTCCTAATGTATGGAAATTAAGTCTTTACTTGGCGTTAATTGCAAATTTGAGCACTCCAGGTGAATTCTACAGGGCTAACTGTTCAGTGTTTGTCCACTTTGTTCTGGTCTGGAAGTACAGCTACCAATACAAAACCCCATGAGAGGCCTAAACGTGTCTTTAATGATGACAAGATATCAGCTGAAATGGCTCAGAAACAGTAAGGATTCAAGAGAGATTAGATTGCATCACTGGAAGGCAGGTATTAGTCATATCAGTGAGCAGAGTACCCAATGAAGACAAAGAACAAAATTAAAAAAAAAAAGGGGGATATTATCTAATTAAAGTCATTCAGCACAGATCAGGTAAAGCTGCAAAAACGATCCCCAGACTACATAGCGTCACCTTTAAGAAGGTACGTGTCGAAATACAGATATGGTGCGATTCTTAAAAAGGGAAGCATCACGTGACTAGCCTCATTCTTTTTTTTTTTTTTTGCTTTGCAGGTAAAGTAGCGAAAACGTTTATTAAAGCCCTTTGGCTCTGGATGTATCAACAGTTATTAGATAACGAAAACAGATGTGACTTGTAAATAATCTTCTGTGCTTGGCTCAGAAATAACATCGATTGTATTTAGATAGGTAGAATCTTTGAAGCTTTCATTTTGAAGCTCTGTATGTAACAGATCTGGTTAGTCATTAGATAGAAACTGATACCGTACCGACGTCTTTTGGTTGAATGGTGTGTTGGGGATGATCAATTAACTTAGTGGAAAATAGTGTAAGCAATGAATGATATTCCTCTTTCGCTCTCTGGGAAGTTATCACTAAGTTTTAACACTGCTTGATTAAAAACTAAGCGGCCAATTCAGCATGGATTTACATTGTAAATTATATCTACTAGAATCTATTCGGGGATGAACCACAACAGAAAAAACAAGACATCCTACCAATAAATGCTGATCACATGATGGTTTTTATCGGGTTACTAGCCTAACCTTTATCCGATTAGTTACAACCAACCAGAAAAATACATTGGGGATCAACTAAATGACTAAACTGGAGAACTGTAGCCACTAAAGGTAGAAAAGGGTTGAGTGTTTTTGTTTTTATGTCCCAGCGCTACTGACCATACTTGTTTGTCTACAAGCTTGGAAATTGGAATCAGTATACTACTCAAAACATGTTCTCTTTGGATTTTTTGAAAAACATTTCCCATACTTTTTGGGAGCCTCATTCTGATGTGTATAGTTCATTAACGACATCCAGATTCTCTCTAGAATCTTAACATTTCTTGATGTCCTGTCTAATCTAACCGAGATATATTCCACTTATGGCATAAATAGAATTTAATCTGACCATATCCATCCCTTGATGGAACTTTTTTTTGACTTCAAATTTTGACGCTCCGGTTGTTTAACTATTGACTGTGATGGCAATTTCAACTACTTTTTATATAAACAATTGCCGCTCAATAATGGAGAGTATTGCTCAATGATATTTGAACCAACACAAATCTGTTTTATTGACTAAGATAGTAAGGGACATTATGCACTTTGACTAAGAGGGATCCAAATTAACTTTCCAAGTTACTTACACTTTGAATTCACCTTCTCAATCTCCTTGATCTATTCTGAACCAGATTTTAGAAGGATAGAAAAAATCCTCGTATTTTTCATTGAATGATTTGTTTTTTTATTAACAGGAACATTTTTCAGAAACTTAGCATTCGAGACGGGATCCAAATTAACGTACTAAGTTACTGACACTATGAATTCACCTTCTCAATCTCCTTCATCTACTCTGAACGAGATTTTAGAAGGATAGAAAAAATACTTGTATTTTTCATTAAATAATTCACTTTTATTAACAGGAACATTTTCCAGAAACTTAGCATTCGAGGCCTCAAAACATGACTACATGTATGCCTTGTATTGTTGATTGCAATAGAATTCATTCCTCTTTGGATAATGTTCCTCTTTCAAATTCTCAAGTCCTGCGATTAGAAGCAAAACTTCAGTTCATGTACTCATGACGAGTATTTTATACGTGAAGAAAAGAAAAATATATATGAAATGAACATTAATTGGAACAGCATTTCAGATTCCAGAAATGAATAGAGGGGGCTCTATCGCCTTTGTCATCGTTAAGTTTTGATTAACTGGAATAAATTAACCCATTAAGGCCGGAACGTTTGAGTCATGTTAGTATGATTGATTCGAAGTGTAACTCGGTAAATGGGCAAGATGAGTCACTAGGACAGTTGAGAGAGAGAGAGGGGAGAGAGAGATGAGAGAGAGAGAGAGAGAGAGAGAGAGAGAGAGAGAGAGAGAGAGAGCGCAATTCAACCTAAATAAGTGCGCAGATGATCAGACCAAACGATAAACTATATATTTGTTCTTGCTTACAGGCAACAGATGTTGGACGTCACTTGTCCATACTACTCATCAGCTTTAACCGTACGTCAACCCCCCGGGCTTTTTTCATAACGGCTCTGCAATACATATATATATATATATATATATATATATATACATATATATATGTATATATATATATATATATATATAAAGTGGTATTACACGTATATCTCGACTGGGAACATTTCAACTACTATCACAGGACGACTTCGATAGTAAAAAAATGGTGATCATATTTGTACTTGTATTCTTTCTCTTTGATGTCATTCACTTCTTATTAACTGGTAACCCGCTGATAATTAAAACATGTCAAGAAAATATACAATATGAAGAAAAAATTCCATACACTGAATACCCGTATTCTGTCATTATATATATATATATATATATATATATATATATATATATATATATATATATATATATATATATATGTAAAATAATGTTATTAAATTTCTTTATATTACATAGAAATTCATCCAAAATGATTTCCCGTTCTTAAGTTCTAAATAGACAATTAAAGAAAATGGGTCTGCAGTTGGAATCAAACCTGCGACCGATAGGGTAGCTGCTCCAAAGTTGAGATGCTCTTGCCATTGAGTTAAACTGCCACCAGTTATGCTATCGTCCAGTCGGATTATGTATATTCACTTCTCAATACATAACTGTCGTGTTGAAAAGAAACGAATAGACTGAGAATAAACAAGATGGAAATTTGGTGTGAAAACAGTCATTTGGGCCTTTGCATTATCGGCGTCTGTTTAATTCAGAGGTAAGTGCGTGGCTACGTTTTAGTGGCTACCCTATCAGTGACAGGTTCGATTCAAGCAGCAGCCCCATTTTTGAAAATTTTTTACATTGTTTAGGACGAGTGATACAAAAACCGTGTAACGACGGCAGATCTTTCAAATAAGTTCGTATATAATACATCGCATTTTATAATCATTCCGTCGTATCATATGTTTATCCATTTCTTTCTATATATATATATATATATATATATATATATATATATATATATATATAAGCTAATGCAATGCTTTTCTAACATAGAATGGGGCACTCGAAAGGATGAGGAATCTATGCGTAAATAAATATATCGCGGAAATTCAACCTTTGTGACCGTTTATTTTCATGGAACAGAGGGAGGATAACAGCTTCCGGGCCTGAAGCTTAGGTTTCGATCCTGCCTCCTGGTACTGGATGGGATAATGGATAGTCTGTAGCCACACTGAAGAGTTGTAATATAACGAAACTAAATAATGTGAATTAACCAATTTGTAGTACGAGCGCAAACAAACAGAGAAGAAATTACCTCATATGCTCATTGTACGTTTAGATCATTGTCAGAATCCCCGAGAACTGCTCATACAAACAACTTCAAACTTGACAACTCACTGCATTGTGTGGTGAATAATATATCTGACGAATATCAACTTCGAACAATGGGCAGTTGTTGAGTAATTGCGATGGGTACGCACATATATACGTGAGAAGAATTCAGAGTTCTTGTGGCTAAATACTCATAACAGCAAGGATATTTGCTCCGTTCAGTATTTAGCGAGCGTGTTGCATTTCACAGACTGACATAAACACGAAATGAAAGACACATTGAGTTCTGGAACAAAGAACAGATTAGTCACTCAATACAAACCGTCCTTTTACAAAAGTCTTTTACAGCATGCTGTGTTAGGGATGATCAATTAAAAAGTGGAAATACAAATACAATCAAAGATAAATTACTTTTCATCGCCTTCCGTTTAGCTGTGATTACCGAAAATTCAGAATTAGGAATGAATTTTTTTTTTAAAAGCATGAATTATGCCGGACACCAACCAAGAGATTACTTTAGTATAAATGTACATAGCAAACTTTATCTCTCCACTTAGAATTAATCTAGGGTGGGTGGGGGATTTCCCAGAACAAAAAAAAAAAGACCGTTTAATCTAGGCATAATATTGAGAAAAATGTTTATATTTTCGGTGCGCTAGCTCTGTTGGTGCGACCTGTACGCATGATAGATAGATAGCCAGCTAGCCAACTTGGAAGACAGAAAAAACTTTTGCTAACAGTTTTGATTAGCGGTTCGTAATTGTCTTCCGTAAAGTCCTCGACAATGACGCTTTGTCTTCTATGAGTTGACTTTATAAGATAAGAATCTTTTCTCCAAATGGAAATCGTACTCTTGCTTTCTAACTGCGACAGAAGACGACTGTTTTCAGAACGTAGCCAATTCTATGTTAAGACAAACTTTCAAATAGGTTAACAGCGTTTGTGAAGAGTTAAGCGACGATAAAAAGAGTTGGAAAATAAAGGGGTATATTTTTTTACGTCACTCTTCGTCATATCATTCCTCTTTTTAAAAGTATTCTCGAGATGAAAGATAGAAGTAAAAAAAAAGAAAAGATAAATATATATATACATATATATATATAGATGTATATATATATATATAGAGAGAGAGATAGAGATAGATATAGAGACAGAGAATAACAGAGGGACAGAGAGAGACAGAGAGAAGGACAATGATAGAAAAAAACCCAGATCATCCAGTGTTTATAACTAATGTACACACTCTATTCATATATTTATAACTTTTTCATTTGGCAATTTATCATATAGCATTTCGGATAATAATTCGTTTTTATTTTGGATGCAATCATTATTTCTGTTTCGGACATCTTAACGGGGACTACTTTCAAGACTCAATTGGAAAATAACTTTAATATAGAAAAAAAAGTAGACAAATGCTTTCAATATATATATATATATATATATATATATATATATATATATATATATATATATATATATATATATATATATATAAATCGTCGCAGTTTTTAAGCAGGATCTCTTTTTCTTTCTAAATTCTAATCTGTCAAGTTTCACCATGGAATTAGCCTCCGGTAAATATTCATTCGAAAATAAATGGAAAACATAAGTTGAACATATGTGTTTTTTTTGATGGAATAATTTTTCTATAACTCGGTGACTCAGGACAACGGGTATCGGGATGATTTCAATTGAGAGGCAAGGTGACCCAGTGTTGTTAGACGCCTGACAGCCAGATGACTCCACTCGATAAGGCTGGGGTATAAACCTTATTATTATCTGAGGACTTCTTCTGTGTGTCTCTCTTATTCATTCGTCATATCTCTTTTTCTTTACCTCCCTAGCGTTTGGTTTCTTTATATCAGTCTCTTCCAATACGCCTGACTCTTTCTAACTTTATTTCTCTCTCTCTCTCTCTCTCTTTCTTTCTTTCTATCTTTCTTTCTTTCTTTCTTTCTTTCTTCCTTTCTTTTACATCCTATTTTCCTTCATATCTCTCTTTTCTGAACGCCTCTCAATTTTTTATTGCTTTGTTCACGTCTTTCACCCTTCATTTCTCTCTTTTTATATGCCCCGCTCTTTCTTAATTTTTCTCCCTCTCTCTATCTTTTACGTCTCTTCTTTCCTTCATTATATCTCCCTTTTTCTTCACATCTCTTGTCACCTTCTTTTTATACCTCTCCTTTTCTTACCGTCTTTCTTTTTCTTTCTTTATCTCTCTCTTTCTGGGAGTCTTTCGCTCTCTTTCTTGACTCCTCTCTCTCTCCCTCTCTGTTTATCTCTGTTTATCCCTTCCTTTATCCTGTTCTCTCTTTTTCACGTCTCTTTTCCCCTTTATCTCATTCTCACTTTCTTCACATCTACCATTATACCCCTCTCTCTATCTCATCTCTTTTCTTTGTTTATCCTTACATCTATCAATCTTCATTCCACTCTCTTATTTTCTTCCTCTTTTCCTCCTCAAATCCCACTCTCTTTCTATCCATCTCTTTCATTTTATATCTTTACCTCTTTCTTTCCGTTCTTCAATCCCTCCCTTTATTTCGATCTTTTGTCTTTCCTCATCTCTCTCTCTACGCCTCTCGCTCTTTAACACATTGTTCCTGTTTATGTCTCTTTCTGTCATCTCCCCCCCCCCCTCTCTCCCTCTCACTCTCTCACGTTATCCTCGTCTTTTTATCTCATTTTTCGAGTGTTAAAAAGTCTTTGATATTTCTAAGTTGAGTAAACACCGCCATGAATATACTGTTATGATCATGCCCGTATATCTGAGAACTACCATTGAGCTCTCCACCTCTGTATAAATGTACAAATTATGAATATATATATATATATATATATATATATATATATATATATATATATATATATATATATATTTGAAATGACTGAATGAATGAACGGCTTATCTTCGTCCACGAAGATTATCAGGAGAGATTACCACGGCAATAGGAGTATAGAATAGACGAAGGGGCCTGAGTGCGTATTTTCCGTCGCGGCTGAGCAATAGATTTTCAAGATGAGGCCAGCTTACCCAGGGCCAACCCCATCCTTTAAACCAAGGGTTAGAGCCCTATAGTCCACCGAGATGGCACAGATAGGATCAGGATTTCAAGGTCGTAGGTTTGACAGGAGCTTACCCTTGTTTGGACTGCAGGGCGTGAACAATCGTCAGTTGGTCGAGGCTGGCTAGATAGAGTTTTATCTTCCTTTTGAATGAGAATCGAGACAATACGACTCTCTGCAATTTCGGCCACAGATACTCCGGAGAGTACGTCTGCGTACAGCTTTAGGCTAGAGAGCCCAGATGCTCCGAGGAAATGGATGTGCCTTTACTCCAGAGATATGCTACTCCTATTTATATATATATGAATATTATTGTGTCATCCACAAACAGCTGTATTGTTGTATTACAACTCTTCAGTGTCGCTATAGACTATCCATTATACCATCCAGTACCACGAGGCATGATTGAATCCTTCGCTTCAGGCCCAGTATCCTACCGTTCCACTACGGAACTGGAAGGTCAGTGAGGTTGAATATAAGCGATATATTCATTTTAGCCTATATTCCCTACTCACCAGAGTGCTCAATCCCTATGGAAAAGCATTGCATAAGCTTATGCTACCCATATCTATATATCTATCTATATCTATATATATCTATATCTATCTATCTATCTATCTATATATATATATATCTATATATTTCTCTATATCTATCTATCTATCTATCTATCTATCTATCTATCTA
Source organism: Thysanoteuthis rhombus (assembly GCA_963457665.1). Lineage (NCBI taxonomy): Eukaryota > Metazoa > Mollusca > Cephalopoda > Oegopsida > Thysanoteuthidae > Thysanoteuthis > Thysanoteuthis major. Next base: position 5,256,821 of record OY735239.1, on the reverse strand, counting down.
TCTATATATATATATATATATATATATATATATATACATATATATCAATAAAGGAAAATGATGTTTTATCAATGCTGCAGGGGTGCAATGTTAGTATAACAGTTCCATTTTTAAAATCCTTAAAACAATTACATGGTAAATAACTGATGGTCTCCACAAGAAAAAATGCATACATTGTACCGTAATAAAAAAAAAAAGATGTGTAAAAGAGAAAAAAAAACGCTGAAAAGAATTAAAACAAAAACGTATAGTTTAGTGACTGGAGTGACACACGATAAAGTTCTCTAATGTTTGGTGTTTGAAGCTGCAGAGCTTTCTAGAATATATATATATATATATATATATATACAAGGTGTATTCCCAAGTAAATTGGTTTCAAACTTTTTTGTACTTATCATTTAGGAGAAAGAAGTTTGCATTTTTTATTCAGTTACATCCTTTCATTATTTTTGAATTTGGAAATATACGCTTTATTATCTGTTCTAAGTAGTTTCTGCTATTATCAGGTATAAAAACAGAGAAACATGAAATAAATTAGTCTTGGGAATGTATCCCATATATATTCATTCATATGAGCTATATTTTTGTCAGTATTTGGGAGCACTGAATTTTAGATGAAACAACAAATATATATATATATATATATATATATATATATATATATATATATATATATATATATATATACATATCAGGAATGCAATATGATATGATATAATACGACATCTGATGATTGATGGGTTTATTTCTTGAAAAGTTCAATACATTAAACGTGGATTTAATAAGTGGATTTCTGGTACAGCATAAGATATAATGGAATAAGGATTTGCTACACAAACACGCTTATGTTTCTGAAACAGGGCAAGAACATAACAGAGTAGTTATAGCAAATCCTTATCCCATTGTTTATATATATATATATATGTATATATATATATATATATATATGTTTGTGTGCGTGTGTGTGTGTGTGTGTGTGCTAGTATTCTACAAGAGGGATCCAATAAATCTAAGATATATCCAAATCTACTTCCATTTTCGTTTGGTGAATTTCATTGAAACCATTTCAAGTATGAACAGAAAACTTCAATGCTAAATATTCAAGTTATCAGATATGAATTTATATCCAACAAGTGTGGCTATGCCTTAATTCTCAAATGTCTCTTTTATATATATATATATATATATATATATATATATATATATATATGCTCTAACTGAAATTCAAATAAATATATTTGTATCTTCTTTCTCATCAATGCACTTTATTGAACAGTGATTATCAATTGCATACATCAAACTTCATACAGTTCAGTTTTGAATTGAAATTCTGCTAATGACTACACTTCCGGCAGCAGATCTTTTGATGCAGCTTCAAATATACATGGATATATATGATGATAGTTTTGTTCCGCAAACCAATATCCGGATTGGCATTCCACATGTTTACAAGTCTTATGCTAGTGGGGTCCGTGCATGAAGAGCCCAATGGTCTGCGCAATAGAGTTTATATATACATTATAATAACTGAATGATAGTGTTATTTATAGACAGCTGTTTCGTTGTACTACAACTTTTCAGTGTGGCTATGGACTATCGATTATCCCATCCAGTACCATGAGGTAGGATCAAAATCTTCGAGTCACAGGCTGGCATCTTACCCCTACCCTACACAGAACTGGGCGTTCATTAAGGTTGAATTTAGCCGATATTTCCATTCTCATGTAGTTCCCCATCCTCAAGAGTGCTCTATTCCCAAGTCGGAAGAGCATTGCATAAGCTTATAATAAACCATATATATATGTATATATATTGTGTGTGGAATATATGCATAATAGTAGAAAGTAGATTCATTAAACAAACACGTTCATTTTTTTGTCCTTTTTGTGTCTTTTCATATTATATCATATTATGATGTTTTGCAACCCCGATTTGTATATATATATATATATATATATATATATATATATATATATATATATATATATATATATATAACTGGTATGAGACCAAAAAGTAATAATAGAGGGAATATCTGTTCCTCATCTGTACAAAAACGGTATTATAGAAACACATTAATGAATGCACACACCCTGCTCATCAACAAGAAAAAGGCCAACAGCTACCATGCCTAAATCTGGCTTATTCCCCGGGCGCAATACAAAACAACCATCGCCAAATAGACACGCATACAGAATCAGTTGCCGCGTACACACGTATTCAACAACCGTCGCCGTGTACACACGCATATATTCAATTTGCTGATCAATATTTGTCCTCGATTCTGCCAATCAAACAGCTGGAAATCCGGTGATGACCACGCCCATTAATCGTTTCCCGCCAGAACTGACTGGCCGCTGTATTTGTAGACAGACGATGTATTCGAATGGGGACGTCGGGTACGGGTGAGGGGAAGCGAAAGCTTGGGTCAAAGCGGGTGGCCTACTTGAAATATTCATAGGGCCCGGAGTGTATATGCTTGCCTGAATGTATATACAATTAAATGTATGACGCATGCGTATTCAATTATAGATACATACAATTATATATATATATATATATATATATATATATATATATGATGTACATTTCAATACGTTACAGTTGTATTTATGAACAGTTATAAACGTATAGATAAGCAGAGATCTATACAAAATCATGTATACGGAAGTACGGCTTCAAGTTCATACGTACATATACAGAGTGGTCAAAAATATCCGATATATTTCTAAATTTTCATGTTGACATCCTTATTCAGCTCCCAAATTGACAGAAGTTGGATGAAAGATTGAAAAAATACCAAAAAAATAGGCATTGAAATATCAAAATATGATTAAACATTAAAGATTTACGTGAAATCAAAAATACGTGCTCTGAATACTGTTGATAAAGGAATCCCGTTAGTTCTAAAGAGAAAGTATTCAACCAATGACGATAGTCACCTATGGAGCTGAGATATGGAAATCAACCAAAAAGACTGGTATTCAAACTGGAAGTTTATGAGGATGCTGAAATGAACTTGTAATATGTTATGGTTACTTTTCGCCGTCACCACACACACACACACATATATATACATATATATATAAACACTCACATACGCATGCTCACACACACACAAATACACATAGGAACACACAGACACACACATATATATGTAATGATATTTGAGCCTTTTTTTTATTGTGCTTTTTTTCCGCTCAAACTAGCAGACGTATCGACTTGATATTCTATATGAAAGCAAAGACATAAAAATACAAATCGCAAACGCCGACCTGAAATGAGTTAACCATTCTATCAACCTAGCACAACGAATTTCCATGAAACCCTCAAAATATGAAGAAGTCAATCAAAGAATCACTCTACAATGGCAAGCTTTCGGTAGAGCAATCTCAGCCGTTGAGTACAAGAAAATCACATTAGTTTTGAATAGAAAGGTTTACGAATAATACATCCTCCAGATAGTTACCCATGGAGCTGAAACATGGAACTTGGTCAAAAGATTGATCCTCAAACTGAGAACCATTCGACGTACACAAGAGAGAATCATGCTCAACATCAGATGGAGGGATCACAAAACAGCACAGTATCTTAGAGAAAAAAACAGGAGACTGGGATATCATAGAATCAACCAGAAAACTCTAATGGCAATGGGCTGGTCATGTCACAAGAATGTCAGACAACCGATTGTCGTCACAACTCATGACGTTGATTCCTGGAAATCATATGAGAAACTATGGCAGACGAAATATGAGACGATGTGACAAAATTGACAATTCTGAAAGAATTCACTTTGCAATACCCATGATAGAGAGGTTTTGCAAATCCTGGGAAAGATGTAGAGGTCAGTTACTCATAGGCAATCTTTGAGTGCACCAGATGTCATGCTTAAATCAATCTTCGGTTCTGAACATTCAAAACAAAGATTTTCAAATTTGAACTTTCTCAGATATCCCCTTTGTACCAAGTGTCAGACGTCTTTTCTGAAGAAACACATATGGCTTCATGCAAGTAACAGTTGCTTTTTATGGAGTAGTGGTAAACACACACACACACTTGCGCACGCACACTAAATCTGTAAAGCTGCATGGTATTCCTCTTCACAGGCTTCAACCGGAAGTCTGGACGCCCATCATGCTCTTGAGCAAACTAGATCCTCCCGAGTTGTGTAATGGAAAACGCGTAGCAGACAAGCAGCTTCTCTCACGTGTGATCGAAGCCATCATCGTAACTGGAGTGGGACAAAAAGGAGGTTGTGTCTATCCCCAGGATCCCCATTATTTCAACGGACTTGCCCTTTGAATTCAAATGAATCCAATTCCCAGTGAGACTCAGATTTGCCAGGACCACCAACGAAGCAAAGAGAAAAATCTCCAAAGATTGTTGAGCTCACCTTCACCCCTCCTAGGCTCCTCCCATAGCCGGCCTTATGTTGATTGTTCTACGGTTAGATCCCCGAACAACCTTTTCATTCTGGCAGTCAAATGGAGAAGCGCAGATATTGTTTACCAGAAGGCCCATCAAAACCATAGGAACAAATCATTTATTTTGTTTTAAGCACCTCATTATCCCTCAGTATAAGATACTGTATAGATACTATCAAACACATTTCATTCTTTTATTATATTCTGTAGGAATGAATATATCAAGGAGACAATTCATTACTGGAAACCTGGTGCACGGATATAGACGTGAATGAATAGGGATTGAGACGTAGAAATACACATATCATCATCATCGGTCTTTTAACGTCCATCGTTGGACATAGACCTTCCCCAGGATTCGCCACAATTCTCTATCATGGGTATCGCAGAGCGAGTATTCCCTGAATCTGTCAAGTTCATCTCTCCATCTTGTGTTCTGTCGGCCTTGGTTTCTCATTTGATCTCTGGGGATCCATGTTGTGCGACATGATGTCCATTGGTTGTCTTTCATTCTTGCAACATGGCCTGCCCATTGCCATTTTAGTTTTTTAATAGTCTCTATGATGTCATGAACACCCGTTTTCTTCCTTATATACTGTGCTGTCTCGTGATCTCTCCAAGTAAAGTTAAGTATGATTCTCTCGTGCGCACGTTGCATACTTTTCAGTTTACAGGTTCGTACAATACACATTTATATGTATACAAATAATAAATTCTAAGCCTTGCAATGGTGCTGTGGTTAACAAGCTAGTCTCGTTGAACATTACAACTGTGGCTGATTTGATCATCAACTTGTGCTGTACAATAGAGACATTTTGCTAGGACAGTAGTTCTAAAACTTAGCACTGTCAATCCCCTTCGGGGAACTGGAAGACTTCAAGGGGCGTTGAGAGAAAAAGGGTGCCGTACTGTTCGAAGACTGAAGGTGAAAAGGAAACAATGGATAGATAATTTAAATCGATAACTCCTGTGCGTAAATTCGTCTGTCCAAATAGCTGATTTCACAGTAGACCTGTTTGAAGATGAAACAATTTCCGTTCTTCTGGGTTAAAGAATTCTATTAACTTATTTATATGATTTGATCACAACTGAATGGCGTCCGTTATGTCTCCTCAGGTAATTGGATGGGATGCTTGCCTGGGCGAATCGTATGATCTTAGGATGCCCAGTCGTCTGAATACTGACGTATTCCAGAAGAGAGCTGAGAGTACCTGGCTCCAGCCTGGCAGCAGGAGCTGTCGGAAGGGTGTCGAATTGGGAGCCAGGGTACACTGACGAGGCTTGAATTCTTGTTTTGGAATCAGATTTGTTCTTTTCCTTGATAGGTTGTCCTCTCAAGTCTAGTGAGCCAAACCTTCCCTGCTATTTTACCTATACACGAGAAGAAAGAGAATGGATTAATGCCTTTCCCTAGAGTATTGGTTTTACGTGAACATAACCAATTTGAACACAAGCTAATCGTCTAATCGCTGTTAAATCAATATAAGATTGTTCTGAAGCAAAACAAAAAAATACCCCCAAAACAAACTCACTATTGAACATCGACCAGCTTTACAATAAAATAAGCTTTTCAAAAATGTAACCATGCACGTCGGGAATCGAAATAGTTCTTCTTACTTTCAGTACAATAAGGGAATCTTACTATTCTTCCTTCTGCTCTTATTATTCTTCAGCTAATTATGGCGCCGATGGAATATACTACGCCAATCAGGATTTAACTTTTTGCATAATCTGGATATATAATCCGACAGATGTGAATTATAAATGTGTCTTATTACCTTTGAACAAAAGACCTCCCATGTATCATTTGGCCTAGACAAGCCCCAATCGTCCATAACACCACATCTGCATCCGTCTGGTCCTATCCCCCCATACCCCCACAAAAACAAGACGTGAAACAAGGTCGATTTTATGTGGGTATATCATACACGTGAACGTGTGAGTCGGACCTCCTGAGAAAAATTCTCTTTGGTCCTTGCAACTATTGTAGCATCATCTTTGGACGAATCCTGAGTCGCTTGGACCTGACTAAACAGCACAGTACCAGGCATCGTTAGGTAAGACCACAACCAGCCATAAATGAATTAATTTGATAAACCAAACATTATATAGTTATATTCAAATAGGTGTAGTCAAATGATATGTATATATTTAATTTCTAGCTCCTTCTCAATTTTAATAGTGAATATTTTTTATCTCCATACATTGAAATATTCTAGCGTACTTAGATCAAGTTTTGACAGTTTCAAAGTCTTGGCTCTAAAATATTAGGTTTCTAAGCATGAATGTCCGAATCTGTAACTATTGTAAGTGTCCTTCTTATACTTTGATCTACACAAAAGTGGTGTCTTGCTCCAAAAGTCTCCAGTGCCAAATTTCAGCTTATTCTGACAATCTATAAAGCCAGTTCATCTGCCTACACCCTTGCTGAATGGGTTTTCTGAGTATACCTTTGCTTAACCCCAATAAGAAGGAAAAGGGTGCCAGTGACCGAGACCGTTGTTGTATGCTGTGAAAGGCTGTGGTAGTCCAAAAAGTTTGGGAAACACTGTGTTTGTCTAGGCTAGGCTAACCTCACCAGCCTTGATCGATATGCAGCATCGTAAACAAGTTAATTGACTTTTCTTTGCTTCTTAGATATTCCATTGGCAATTCTATTGTGAATACTTCACATAAAATATCAACCAGGGTTGCCAAATTGACAAATTTAGCCTCTTCAAAAGCATTTGGCAGTGAATCTTTTTCGATAGGCCGTATCCGATTTTGGCCAATTTTTGGCCACTTTCCATTTACTTCAATTATCTAATTTTAAAAAAATGGAAGAAAAAAAAATACCAATAATTTTTTTTGCACGTTCCATCCTAAAGACCTTGGTTTCATTTGGGGAAATTTTCAGTTCAATAAAAGTTGATTTCAAAGATTATATCATCATCAGTCTTTTAAAGTCAGTCGTTTGACATAGACCTTCCCAAGGATTCGCCACATTTCTCTATCATGGGCGTTGCAGGGCCAGTATTTTCTGAATATGTCTAGTTCATTTCTCCATTTTGTATTTTGTCAGCCTCGGTTTTGCTTGTGACCTCTGGGGATCCATGTGATGTGTCGTGATGTTCATCGGTTGTCTTTCATTCTCGCAACTTGACCAGCCCTTCACCATTTGGACTTTTTCAATAGATTCTATGATGTCTTGGACCCCTGTTTTCCTTCTGATATACTCTGCTGTCTTGCGATCTCTCCCAAAGAGGTTGAGCATGATTCTCTCTTGCGTGCATTGCATTTTTCTCAGTTTGCAGGTCTGTCTCTTGGTTAGGTTCCATGTTTCAGCTCTATAAATCACGATCGGGAGGATACATTGGTTGTATACTCTTCTTTTTAAGATTGTTAGGATCGTCTTGTTTTTGAAGGCCGAGCTTGTTTTGCCATCCTAGGGTGACTCTCCGCTGAGAGGTTCTCTTCACAAAGTCGTTTTAATGCTAAAATCGACCCTAACTTTCCACCATTTGCACAGAACAACGTTGACTTTGTAAGAGTATTGTTTTAAATAAATTTTGATTCTTTTTTTGGTTTTACTGCGGAACTGCGATATTTTATAAACAATCTTTGGCCATTTTTGAATATTTTTAGCCAATAACGTCTACAACTGTCTGACAACACAGATACCAGGTTTTTTTCTTCTCTTTGTAAAGACTTTGGTTCATCCAGTCTACACTGCTCTCCTCTTATCTTCTTTACTCTCCACAATTTTTTGTCGTTTTCGCTTAGTGTCTACCTTGCAACTTCAGATGTATTTTTTTTTCATTTGGTCTATCGACCATTAGCGTCATCCATCTTTTATATGCTTTTTCTGTTTTTTTTTTTTGTTCCATAAGGTGAATTCAATTTTCTCTTACGGAAACAGTCAAGCTAAACAGTCACCAGAAACTGTCAACATAAGTTTCTTCAGTTTTGAGGCGAGTCTAACTGGCAAGTTGGCTACATATCCTGTATATAAGCCGCACCAGTGAAGCTAGAAAGTCTCCCCACTTAAGTAGGTTTTTAAAAGGGTGTTAATTTGCAATGTAATTTTATGATGAATCGATCCTTTACTTTCGTGTGCGGCAGCTTTCACATTTATTTTTTTGTTATTCAGATTTTTATAATGATCACTGCCAAACCAAAGTTTTGGGAAGTAAACTTAAAATAAATGATCACCCCGAACAAGGATGCTGTCAAAAGACTTTGGTCACGTTACAGTTTCTATCTAGTGACTGACCGGACATGTATATTATCTATTTCAACGTGGGAATTTTTTCAACACTTTTCGAATGTCTTTTGATACAGTCTGAACATTCATATATCTGTCCAGCTTTCTCTACTTTTTTGTTTTCCAATCTCATACTACTCAAAATTGATCGCTGCGGCCAAGTGGGAGAGTGCTCGCCTTTTCTTTGCTTTGCCGCGATCCAATCCACCACCAACTCATACCAAAAAAATTTGAAGTGCTCCATTGAAGAGCTGGAAGAGCATTACATTATAGCAAATATATATTTATATATATATATATATATATATATATATATATATATATATATATATATATATGAACTGTATATATATATATTTACAATATATGTATATGTATATTTATATATATATACTCACACATACATGTGTATAGCCCAAATCGTCAAAATAGTTTTCCTCGGGTTTAAAGACCGTTCGACTATGTATGTAATTGTGGAGTACGCAGGCCACACTGACTGCGCTAGACATCAGAGAATTCGAGTTATTTTTTTCAATATGTTAAGAAAAAAAGAAAAAAAACTTTTTAAAAGGGTTTTCCGTTGGTGCCGAATTTACAATGTAAGTTTATGCTTGATTTATCCTTTAGTTTGCATCCAGCATTATTTGCACTTATTTATTTTTGAAAATTCGTACCTTGTTAGTGATCACCGCTTAACAATAGGCGAAAAAAAAACCTATCCATTGAAAATTCTTTTTCCCCAAGTCTTTTAATAGATAATCCCCAACAGTGCTTGCTGCCAAAAGACATTGGTCGCATTCTAATGAGAAAAATTACCAGAATCGTTTTTTGAATACCCTTTGAGCTGGGTTGCTACATTCACTCGATATGTTGTTTACCGTCTCATCCAGTTCTCCACAAAGACATCATTTTCTGTTTATGTAACCAGTGATATCACTTGGAAAAAAAACAACCTTTCATCCACTCTATACATTAATATTAGTCACACGCACACACACACATAGGACACCCGTCTGCTATTAAGCAAATATTCAATGCTATTTCGACTCTGGTGTGGAGCAATATGGCAGATTGGGAATTATGCATAATTAAATATATCGCTTAATTCGGTTCTACTGACCGTCCAGATCTGCTTAGGACAGAGCAAAGGTTTTGACCTTACCTAGCGGTACTAAAAGACTGAAAAGTTATAATACAACGAAACAGCTGTCTGTGGATGACACAATTATACATATATATATATGTATATATATATATATATATATATATGTATATATATATATATATATATATATATATATATATATATATATATATATATTATTGTGTCATCCACAGACAGCTGTTTCAATGTATTAATTTCTTCAGTGCGGCTATAGACTTTATCCCATCGAGTACCGTGAGGCAAAATTGAAACCTTCACATCGGACCCAGATCTGGACTACGGAACAGGGTGGTCAATAAGGCTGAATTTAAGCAATATATTCATTTTACGCAGAAACTCCTCATCCACCAGAGTGCTCTATTCCTATGGAAGTGTGTGTGTATACATATATATATATATATATATATATATATATATATATATATATATGAGCCATATAAACATCATCATCATCAGTCTTTTAGCGTCCGTCGTTGGACATAGACCTTCCCCAGGATTTGCCACACTTCTCTATCATGGGCGTCACGGAGCCAGTACTTCCTGAACCTGTCTAGTTCATCTCTCCATCTAATATTTTGCCGGCCTCGGTTGCGCATATGGTCTCGGGGAATCCATGTTGTGAGTCGTGATGTCCATCGATTGTCAGCCATTCTTGCAACATGGCCAGCCCACCGCCATTTGAGATTTTTTATGGCTTCTATGATGTCTCTAACTCTTGTCTTTTCCCGGATGTGTTGTGCTGTTTTGTGGTCTCTCCATGTGAGGCCCAGCATTATTCTTTCATGTGCACGTTGCATGGTTCTCAGCTTACGGGTCTTTTTCTTGGTTAAGTTCCATGTTTCAGCTCCATAAGTGACTATTGGGAGGATGCATTGGTTATACACCCTTCTCTTTAGGATTAATGGGATCTTATTATTTTTGAAGGTTGAGCTAGCTCTGCCAAAGGCTTGCCATCCTAGTGTGATTCTTCGCTTGATTTCTTCTTCTTTTGAGGGTCTCATGGAGATTCGTTGCCCTAGGTAGATGTAGTGGTCTACTTTCTCGAGTTCTGTGTCCTCGATTTCGATCTTAGTGTTCTTATCTCCAATGTGGTTGTTGCACATGATCTTCGTCTTGCTGAAGTTCATGTGCAGGCCGACTTTCTTGCTCTCCTCATTTAGTTCATCTATCATTAGTTGGAGGTCGTGTAGGTTCTCTGCAAAAAGGGCTATGTCGTCTGCGAATCTGAGGTTGCTCAGATACTCGCCGTCTATTTTAATTCCTTTACTCTCCCAGTCTAGCCTTCTGAAGATCATCTCGAGGCAGGCTGTGAAGAGTTTAGGTGAGCTGGTATCACCTTGTCTTACTCCTTTCTGGAGCTGGAAGGGGTCCGAGTCTTTATGTAGCCTGATAAATGAGCTGCCGTGATTGTATATATGTTTCAACACTTCAACATATACTGGATCTACACCTTGCCGACTGATGGCCTCCATGACCTTAGGGATTTCTACTGAGTCGAACGCCTTTTTGAAGTCGATAAATGCTACGGCAAGTGGTAGTCTATATTCTGCTGCTTTTTCTTTCAGTTGATTTATCGAGTGCAGGTGGTCCATGGTCGAGTAGCTTCTTCTAAAGCCAGCCTGTTCACGTGGCTGGTTTTCATCGAGTGTTTTTGTGATTCGGTTGGTGATGATCTTTGTGAAAAGTTTATATACACAGTTGAGTAGGCTTATAGGCCTATAGTTGTTGAGGTCTTTCGGGTTTCCTTTTTTATATAATAGCATTATTATAGCAGTATTCCAATCGTCTGGGACTTTACTGTGTTTTAGACACAGGTTGAAGAGGACGGCCAGTTTCCTATTGATGGTTTTACCTGCTTTTCGGAGTAGGTCGATGGTGATGTTGTCTGGTCCAGGGGCAGTTCCTTTCTTTGTCTGTTTAATGGCTTCCTTCACCTCCCACGGGGTTACTTTTGGGAAGTCCTCTAGTTGTTTGCCCGTGTCTTGCGTATCTTGCTCATTGTTTTGCAGTCCTTGTTTGGACGAATAAAGTTTTTGGTAGAATTCTTTGGCGCGTTCGACAATCCTGTCTCTGTCTGTTGTTAGGTTTCCATTTTCCTCGAGTATGCTAGTTATTTGCCTTCGTCCTGAGTTGAGGAGTTTGTTTATAGCTTTGAAGCCCCGACCTTTTTCAAGAGTTGATTCAATGACTGCCGTTGTGTATCTCCTTCTGTCTTCTCTTCGTTTCTTCTTGATTAATTTGTTTAGTTCAGCCTCTTCAATTTTCTCCCTCGTTGTTGTCGGTGGCTTGAGGTTTCTGCGTTTTTCCATGAGATTTTTAGTCTCATCCGAGATTTTGCTAATGGGTTGTTTGCCCATTGGCTTGAATGTAGAGGCTACTTCAATTATTGACATTGTCATTTTGCTGCTTAGTTCGTTGATGTTGGTGCTGTCTTGTTCAGTAAGAATTCTGAATCTGTTCTTCAATTCGAGCTTGAAAGATTGAACGTGCTCTTTTGGTATGTTTAGAGGCTGCGGTTTTGTATGGAACATTTTCCTGCGTTCTTTATTGGTGTTTATTTGTACTTTACATCGTACCATTCTGTGGTCGCTGCCTACATTGACTTGATTTAGGACTTGGATGTCCTTGACGATATCGTTTTTGTCCGTTAGGATGTAATCTATTTCGTTTCTTGTTTCGTGATTGGGGCTCCTCCAAGTCCATTTCCTACTGGGTCCCTTCTTGAAGAAGGTGTTCATGATTTTGAATCCATTAGCCGTCGCAAAGTTTACAAGATCTTCTCCTCTTTCGTTGCGTATTTTGTATCCAAATTTGCCGACGCAATGTTCATTTCCTTGTCCTACTTGTGCGTTGAAGTCTCCCATGATAACATTGAAGTGTTTTCTGGTGCCTTGGAGTAGGGAGTTCAAGTCATCATAGAAGTTGTCTATTTCTTGTTGGGTTGATTGTGAAGTGGGAGCGTAGACTTGGATTATATTGAGTTTGTATCGCAACCTGGAAGAATTATGTAACCGATAACCAGTGTTAGAGTGCTCACCTCCATTTCGTCAGGTCGTTGGTTCACTCTATACCGAAGACTTTAAAAATGGTACTCAATGCTTCTCTGCCAAGAACTCAGCGTAAGAAGGTAAGAAAACCTGGAGATAGATGGGCCTTATCAAGTTATCTCGCTCAAGACCTGTGGTGTGGGTTTCTTTAATTGCTGCCCACTGACTTTACAGAAACACCTCTATTCTCCCCCTTAAATTCCCCGTTCTAAGAAACTAAATATTTCTTGCGACAATGAAAATATGTATGATAAAAAATACTTTTACAGGTCTGGTTAGACACTCAATGGAAACCGTCATGGGACTAACTTATTTTTCTTTTGCTTGTATAGGTTTGATTTCGAGTAAAAAAAATCTGAATCATTACACACGGAAAAGTACATTTTATTGCAGTCGGCACATCCAGGAACACATTTGATCATTTTTGTGGTTCAGGAAAAAGTTGATGTAAAAAGTAGAATCACGTTGTTAAATGAATCAAAACCAGTCATTTTTTTATCCAGCGAAAATAAAGAAGACTGAGAAAGCTAATCCTTGCATTGTTGTGGAGAATGCAATATTTTTTTCCCTGGCGTAAACTTCCTGATTCTACTTTTCAAAACAAAACCATACAAAACATTGATCAGGAATTTAAGCAAGGATTACAGGTAAAAAAAAACGGCTTCTTTATACAAAAAGTGAAGAAATGCTAATTATCTTACGAAAAAGCATTGCGTTTGTTTTTTTCTACGTGTATCATCACATATCTGTAAGTTTTCGTTCGGTCAGTCGGTTTGACAGTTGATGATCTCAGTTATGTACAACAGAAAGAAGGAAGAGGAATATTTATGTTCTATCCACTAACTGCCATTATGTTACAAGAGGTGTGATGTCATCGATGAATAGACGTATCCAGCGTTTATTTTTTACAGTGTTGTCAAGCATCATTTGTTATGAATCGCTAAAACTGTCAGCAAACATGCCTAAAATAGGCTAAAATTTTCAATAACTGGCTAACTTTGTTGCAAAAGATGATATATACACCCGTTTAAAGCCCCTATTATAAAAAAAAATAGCTATGCACAAAGAATCCAGAACAAATTATCGATAAAAATTATGCACTTCAAGTTGAATTTTCTAATAGTTTTTTTAATAGCCAGATTATTTGGTGAATCAATCTAACTTTCTCTTCTCTCCTCTTCTTGCTGCTACCAATACTACTGCAACTAGTGATACTGCTACTAATAAGCTTAGAATCCCTTTGAAATCGGATCATAGATATAGACGTAAATATGGTGTCTTGGCTTGTTCTTAGTTGAATCACAGTAGCCTCTGAAATGACCCCGAGACCAATCGACCAAGTAGGCTACAGGATTTTGTCTCTTTGCTTGTCTCTGTCTATACGTGTGTATTTATGTGTGCTTACAACCTCGAGTGTGCACTATCTAAAAACCTACCTTATTCGTCCTTCTTTTGGCCTCTGTGGTCATTTTGGGACCAAAAAGAACCAAACATTGTATGCTTTAGGTAATTATAGATCTATCTAAAAAAAACAACAAATTAAATAATTCTTGGTAACCGTGCGGGCTGAAGTGAAACATTTATGCAAGGTACGGTTGTATCATTTTATCTTTTCCAAGGTTTCCGGTACTTGGGATCTCCTCACGAGATTCCATATCTTTTGCTGACACCCTTCCACTTTTTCCCCGTTCTTTGTGCTTTTGTTACCCTCCCTTTTCCACTTCTCCCCATTCCAAACAACCCCCTTTTCCCTACCCTCTCTCTCTCTCTCCAGTGTCACTCTGTTTCATTCTATTCGTCTCGGCTGCTTTCATACACCTCATTTACAACCGCTCACGAATGAATGAAAAAAGCCAATTCCTGAAGTGCTTCAAGATTCCAGAATTCAATGAAGATATGTGCCACGTGTCATGACGAAATTCCGCACTCAGCAACCTACTGTTTCATGCGAAAGCCCCTTAATGACCCCTTTGTACGTGCACTTAATTCCCTCTAGACCTATATCACTCGATCAAATGTACGTCCTTTGTAAATATGTATATAGATATGCCCCGCCATACATATTCATATCTTCAAAAGATCCTCCTGTTCGGTGAATTAGTCACTGGTGGACGGGAAGAAGGCTGCCATGGAATTGATGAAAGGACTGCCCCGAAAGAACCCGCTCTCGTGGCATCAACTACTGCCAAAGGATAATAGAGGTTATCAAGAGGAATAAATGGCAATATTAAGGTCTACTATACGGCTTTTCTTTTCGAAACAAACCACAGGACCCCTACCGTAGCTGATGCAGGAAGGCCTGCCTTTCTCTGATTCGGGCATTTTTGCTGCTTCACGGGATGATAATTTGCAGACTTTGACGTTAAATCAGTTTCTCATCAAGAACGTCAAATTTTTAATTGATCACCCCCAATGCGGCATGGTCTCAAAAGACATTGGAACCGTGACGGTTTCTATCAAGTGACTAACCAGACTTGCAATTTTCTGACTATTATTCATTTTCAACTTAATTTTTCAGATGCCTTTTTTTTAAAATAAGAAAAAAAAAACAACTAAAACCACGGCATCAATCTACCGCAATGAGTAAATAATGCAGAATGGAAGTAAAAAAAATGTTCTAGTAGAAACTCGAACTCAAATCCCTCTTTTACGCATTTAATGCTTTAATAACTAAACTGCTACATCTTTTAATGGCTTTCAGAAGTCCAAATCCAATATTAAAACATACCCTCTACCCCGATTTATTTGTGGTATGATTGTTTTGGTTTTTGAACATGTGTCGATAAATAGGTGTAAAAAATGAATAATGATCATGTACAATACTTCATCTAATTGAAACGATATTAAACTGGATGCATATGTTTATAGTTGCACATCAAACTTACCCGCATACTTATACCAGAATATGTCTCCAGCAAACTACGTATAAGTACTTGTTAATACAGCAGGATTAATTACATGGACTGGTGCTTCTAAAACCGGTGAATCCTAATTATTCACTCTCCCACTTGAGCAAGATGCAACACAAGGTTAACCTTAACGTGGGGGTAAAATGAAGAAACCCATAGAAATTGCTTCAGCGGACGCAATTTTGGTCGCTAAAGCAACTGTGTTCATGAAAGCGTCAAGACAAGCCCGACCTGTCCCTGCAATGGGACAGTGCTGCCCCGGGGCCCTATTCATTCACTCTCTCACCGTAGCAAAATGCAACACATGGTCAAGGCTTAACGTGGAGAAGAGAATCACCCTTGAAAAATAGCTCCAGCCGAGGCGGCTTTGGTTGCTAAGCAACCGTGGTTGCTAAAGCATATATTTTTTCACTCACCCACGGGGGCAAAATGCGACAAAAGGTCAGGACCCATCAAAAATAGCTTGAGCCGATGCAACTCACGTTGCTAAAACAACCGTGGTTTTTAAAGCAACCGCAGTCACGAAAGTGCCAGGACGAGCCCGACCTCACCGTCTTTTTGCAATGGGATTGTGCTGCCCCGGGGCTGGTCTGAGTGATCATAGGAGAACCCAAGGACGAATCGAAAGGTTCCCGATGCACACTTGGACTTTGATGCTCACTAGTACACAATCTCGGGCTCATTTGGCTGGCAATCGTCTGTACCGACGCCTCGGTCCCGGCAGTGGAACAGATAATACACTTCAATCCATGCCAAACAGGCGAGAAAAATGTGTGCATGAATCTATTTATTCTCTGACCTGAGAAAAATGCGACACAAGGTCAGGGCTTTACGTGGGGAAAATAGGAGCAACTCATTAAAAATAGCTCCAGCCAACGCGACTTTTGTTACTAAGCAACCGTGGTTGCTAAAGCAACTGTGGTCACGGAAGCCCTTGGACGAGCCTGATCCGTCCCTTTTAGCGCAATGGGACAGTGCTTCCCCGGTTGGACTGCTCCCCTGCAGCTGGGCCAACTTATAGAGGGAGAACCCAATTTGAATCCAAAGGTTCCCAATACGCTTAGCAATGTGCAGCCTCAGTGTACCTTCATTGGCTGACGCCACTCGGTGTTTGATGTTCACCACACAACCTCCGGCCCATTCGGCTGGTAAGTGTCAGTACAAGCGCCCCAGGCTATGCAGCAGAACAGATACTACACTTTAAACCATGCCAAAAGAGAAGAATCCTGGAAATGTAAATGAAGAACGAATGAAACATAAAGGGTGAATGGCTTTTTACATTCAGATATGTAAAGTTTTCATATTCTCCCAAAATTAATCACACAGTAAGCATCATCAACAACAGAACTTTATTTCTAAATAATCTAATTCTAAGTTTTTAGTTGTTAGCCTAATTTATGTGAACTAGAAATATAACATAACCATCGAAGCTTGCGAAGGGTTCTCGCCTTTTTTCTTACAATAATACATGTGTTCGTTTTAGCGTTCATCTATTTTTTTGTTTGAATGTTCCAGTGCTTTCGGCCGTTCTGTCTACAGACTTGAGCATGGGTATCAATACTCCACTAGACCCCTGTTTGATTGAAGAAAAAAGAAGCGTTTTTGACCTCCCAGGGCCTAATTTGGACATTTACACTCTCCTTATCTCTTTACAAGTTTGTTTCACTCCATTTTAGATGTTTTCGGCGAGAAACGTAAAAAGAAATCATTTTGGCCGTATTTATCCTTCGATAGAGTCAAAAACAAAAAAAGAAGAAGAGTTTACAACCAATGCATCCTCCAGATCGTCATTCACTGATCTGAAACATGGGACTGAGAACCATGCAATGTGCACATGAGAGAATCATGGTAAACCTCACATGGAGATATCACAAGACAGCACACTATGTTGGGGAGAAAACGGGAGTCTGAGACATCATAAAATCTACCATAAAAATTTAAATGGAAATGAGCAGGCCATGTTGCAAGAATGATAGACAACCGATGGACATCATGACACATAACATGGATCTTCAGAGATCGCATGCAAAACCAAGGCCGACAGAATACAAAATGGAGAGATGAACTAGCTAAATTCAGATAATACTGGTCACGTGACGCCCATTATAGAGTAATGTGGCGGACCCTGGGGAAGGTCTATACCCAACGACGGACGATAGAAGACTGATAATGATGACATTTGATGCTACGGTTGTTCAAATATTGACTTTGATGGTGAGTCCTAATAATTTTTAGTGTTGATTTCTTATTCATTCCCAGTTTTCTTTATATTTTTCAGGATGGTTAAAATCATAAAGAAAATAAGTACTTGAAAGAAAAACTTGAAAACTTTGGTTAATTCATGCTTTTTGCATATGAAACTGTGTGAATTATTTATGATATTATACACAAAGGAGAGTGAGATTTGAATAACCAAAAACATAAGGGGCCTTAGTCATGGGAGAATGAGATCTTGTAATAAAGTTTTGGGGGTGGTGGGTTTGAATGACACTGATGCAATTTAAAAATACTGTATACAGTTGTCTTCAAACTTTTCTTCCACGGAGAACCCTTTTCAATCATTAAATTTCTCTAGCAACCTCCGTCGAGAAACAATATCCCCTTCTATACGACAATACCTTATATAATATAACAAACTATATGCATGGCATAAGCTATATATCAAAAACATAGCTGAAAGGGAGCTGGTGTCCGATCAACGCTGCTGGGGTGCCATGCTAATATGACTGTTTCGTTTTTAAATTCCCGAAACGGTCATATGGTAAACAACTGATGACCCCAACACAAAGAAATAACATTGTACCATAATGAAAATATAAAACATGGGAAAAAAACTGAAATGAATTACATAAATTGCATTGACATTGAGAAATAAGTGACTTAAGTGACGCAAAACATCTTTAAATATATATATTTAATTAAATAATTGTGTCATCCATTGATAGCTGTTTCGTTGTATCACAACTCTTCAGTGTGGCGATAGACTATCCATTATCCCATCCAGTACCACGAGGTAGGATCGAAATCTTCACTTCAGACCCAGAGGCTGACATCTTACCTCTGCTTTACGCAAGATTGGATGGTCAGTAAGCTTGAATTTAAGCGACACATTCACTCACGCATAATTCCTCATCCACTACAATGCTGTTTTAGTTAGAAAAGCATTGCATAATATATATATATATATATATATATATATATATATATATATACACATATATATATATATATATGTAAATATATATATGTATATATATATACTTACATACATATATATATATATATGTACATATATGTATGTATATATATATATATATGTGTGTGTGTGTGTGTATGTGTGTGTGTGTGTTTGTGTGTGTGTCTGTATGTGTGAGAATATTGGATTATGGTTTTGTCTATGCACCCATTGAAATGAATATCAACCCAAATAGAAAATTCAAAGTCGAATGGAAAAGTAAGAACAAAGTTTACTGAGGCAATAAAGACTTATGAACGCCCACTGACAGAACAGCGTCCGTATCACGTAAATAACCGAGATGCTATTAATTTAAGTGTAACTGTTAGTAGTATTAATTCAATAATATATTAAGAACATTATAAATACTCAATTACAACACAAAATAGATAAAATACGAAGGCGTATGTGTAAATATATGAAAATGTCATTTCGTTTTGCGAAACCTTTGGAAAGATCGTGCAGAACCCTGGGGTTCCGTGAAACATAGTTTGAATACCATTGGTAAAGACCCTGACAAATTCAGAAAAAAAAAAGCCCAAACTCTCACATCCATCAGTGAGAATCTCATTTAGATTGAACAAGTTTTGGGCTGTTATTTTAATGTAATTCTAAACGTTAAAAGAAACATCTCTGGCCTTATAGCACAGCATTCGAACAATGAACTTAGAACTCTTCGGGGATGGAGTAATTTTATTATGACAAATCAAATAAGCGAAGAAGTCTTATATGTGCCAGACATTTCTTATCTTTCATATTAAAGACAGATAATTACATCTTTGTGGAAATTTCTCTCCTCTCTAAATAAATGTAAAAATGAATGAATGAAAACAAAAGTAGTTCTTTATGTAACTGGTGATATCACAGGTAAGATTTATTCAAAAAATGCATAAAAGCCTTCCGTTTTCTCTCATGATCACTCATATAGTCAGAGAGCAAATGCTACAAGCATTTACTGGTTTGAGACCCCTTATCCGAGATACTTAAGGCCAGGAGTGCTTTGGATTTTTTTTCGGATAAGATATTATGGGAATGGCGCCTGTGAAGTTAGGGAAGCAATCATAGGTCCTTGAAAGCTGTTTTATTTTATTTGTATTTTTTTAATGGATTTTTTTTCGTGTCAAGACACCACAAAAAAAGGGGTTATTCATTTGAATTATAAGAGATAAAGTAATCGTTGAGATAGATTAATGAAGAATAAATATAGATATTTGAATTATTAAATTAAAAAAGGAATTGCTGGTGTCTGGATTTTCGGATAAGAGGTTGTCATTTTATGTATAAATTCATTGTGATATACTCTGCTATAGGAATACATTGCAATTAGTTATTAATCGAAATCGTCAAACCTTTCGTAGACTATAAAAACATATCTTAAGAGACAGGGACCATCGGAATAACACTAAAACAACAGCCTTCAAAGTCATCATTTAGTCTACCCTCCTTTATGGGCCGAATTCCAGTCCTACACCAGCGCTTCCCTACACTTCTTTAAGCTTTGCGCTTACATCATTATGAATGTGCACCTGTGTGACTTCATCACTAACACCGAAAACCTCCAGTTAGTCAGGGTCTCTATCAAAATCATCAGCAGCATTTTAGGGTCCGTTATTGGATATACGTTCCCTAAGATCTGGCATACCTCTCTGCCATAAGCGTCATATAGCCAGTACTTTCAAAACTTATCTAGTTCGTCGCACCATCTTATTTTCTGCCGGTCTCAGTCTCTCATACATTCTCTGGGGATCCACGCTGTCAGTAGTGATGTCCAGTGATTGTCTGACATTCTTGCAATATGACCAGCCCATTGCTGTTTGAGTTTTCAAAGGCAGTTTCTGATATCTTTGTCTCCTATTTTCTACATCATATGTTATGTTGTTGGCTGTCCATGTAGTTATGAGCACATGGATCTCAATTCGCGTTGCATGGTTCCTAGTTAAGTGGTCGATTTAATGATTAGGCTTCATGTTTCATCTTCATAAGTGACTATCCAGGGTTTGCATTGATTGTGGAATGTTCATTAAAGGACTTTCAGGATTTTCATTTTGTTCTGTGAGGTTGAACTTTCTCTTCCAAAAGCTTGCCAACCGACAGCGATTCTTCGCCTGATTTCATCCATCGAGGATTTCATGGAGATTCGTTTTCATAAATGGATGTACTGGTCTACCTTATTTAGTCCCCTGTTTTTTATTCTTATCTTTGTGTCTTAGTCCTCAACGTGTTTGTTGTACATCATGCATCGAAAATTCTGGTTCATCTAATGAATTACAGCCCTCCGCTTGCACTCTCATGGAGGATATCACAGGATAAGGTACACAGAGAAAATTTTTAGTAAGACCATTTCCTGGTATGTCAGGCTAATTAAAGTCTTGTTCTTCTTATGGCACTGGTATTCCCAAATAATTACCCTTACACGTACTGATCAAGCCAAACGTTGCTCAACTCCTGACATCTCGAA
Source organism: Thysanoteuthis rhombus (assembly GCA_963457665.1). Taxonomy (NCBI): domain Eukaryota; kingdom Metazoa; phylum Mollusca; class Cephalopoda; order Oegopsida; family Thysanoteuthidae; genus Thysanoteuthis; species Thysanoteuthis major. The sequence goes on along the minus strand of OY735239.1, from coordinate 5,235,340 downwards.
AGGACAGGTGTATTCAACACGATTGAGACTCAGGGGATTTGTTGAATTTTGGCCTCCCGAAACGAAGCAGATGACAGCATCACTTGGCTATGGTGATCAATTGTCTAATGCCCCTTTGACGGAATATAAACTCCTGGCCGATTAAAAAAAGCCAAGCTTTTAGTCATGATGATGATGATGATCATCATCATCATCATTATCATCATCATCATCATTCTTTTAAAGTCCGTCGTTGGACGTAGACCTTCCCCAGGATTCACCACACTTCTCTATCATGAGCATCGCGGAGCTAGTATTTTCCAAATTTATCTAGCTCGTCTCTACATCTAATATTCTTCCAGCCTCGGTTGCGCATGTGATATCAGGGGATCCATGTCGTAAGTCACGATTTCCATCAATTGTTTTTGCAACATATCCTACCCACTGCCATTCAAGATTTTTAATGGATTCTATGATGTCCCTGACTCTTGTCTTTTCTCAGATGTACAGTGCTGTCTTGTGGTCTCTCCATGTGAGGCCCAGCATAATTCTTTCATGTGCACGTTGCATGGTTCTCAATTTGCTGATCATTTATTATCAAATTATTTTGCTTTTATTTTGAAAATCATTGGTGAAAAACATCATCAGTGGATGTAATTTCTCTGTGCAGAGTAAGTAATATTTCCGTTCGCTTTCCCTAAGAAAACTGGATAAAGTGGTCAGATAATTGTTTATAGAGTGATACATCGATTTTGTTTTTTATTATTTATCTTTGACTGCTTCCCACACCGGATAAGTGGTAGCAAACTTTCTTCAAAATAGTTTGGCCTTAATATGCGCTCTCATGTTCTCTATGGTGTGAAGATGGCCTATTTTTTCTGCCAAGGTGTGCAGTTATCCCATAGCTGAGCACCGTTGCCAAGTGGAAGAGTGCTTACTTCTGATTCGGAAGGTTGCGGATTCATTCCATTGGCAAGTCAGAACAAAGACCTTTTAAACAGCATTCAGCGTAAAGAGCAGAATGAAGGAACCTAGGAAAGGATGGGCTCCGTCAGGCTATCTCTCCCAAGACACACATTTGAAAACATGGACAACACGATACAAGGGACCGCAGTCCCTAAACTGAGTTACGGGACTTTGAACCATGGACTATATGCACTACGTCGTGTGGTTAATTAAAACTCTTTTCCTGGTCTGTTGCTCATTTTTTCATAACGTTTCAGTCGAATACCCTCTTGCTTTCTCAGGGTGTTATTTGTTATAAAATGTGAAAACCACTCCCTGCCATGCTTGTTTCTTGCCTTACCGTACCCATCAAGGCACGCCCGTTTTTCTTTGTATCCTTATATCTTCAGGATTTTCTCCCCTGATCTCCATGTGTTTTGCAGTTACTTTCTTTCATTCGGGTGACTTTTTTTTCAAACACATTAACGGATTAAAACATCCAATCTAAAACAATTCAGACAAGAACTCAAGAATCCCTGCCATGCTCGCCTCTCATATTATTGTACCAGTCACACAGCCACCGTTGTTTTTTTCTCCTATCCCTATGTTTTTGGGATTGTCTCATCCTGACTCTGTTTTACGAATGCCTCTTTTTGAACAGGTGACCATTTTTTTCAACTACATACCATGTTTAAAACGCTTCGTCTAACAAAATTCAGACAAGAATTTTAAAGCATCAAATCGATAGTCCCCTGGTCCCACCGCTGAGCTATTGATTTAATTTACTTGGTTGTCTACACACACGTTGAATGAAAATTTCCTTCGAGAGTAGCGAGTAGAATATTTCTTTTTGGAAACCATCAACCAAAACTGTCAACAGAACTGTCAACATAGGTTTCTTCAGTTTTCAAGTTGGTCTGGATGGCTCACTTGCTGGATATATCACGTTTGCAATCTGCATCAATGAGGCTAGAGGGTTGAAATTTAGAACTTTTACTTCTTATTAAGTTTACAAAGGACAGCTTTTTTCACGTCTCTTTTAAAGATTACCCTCCAAATAGTATTTTTTGTGGGAGGGGGGAGTAAATTTGCGATGTAATTTCAAGTTAAATTGGGCCCGTGGTTTGTCTCCAATACCGTTCAGATTTTTTTTTCAAACTTCAGAATGTCTTAGTCGCAACAAAAGATGAAAGATATAACTTATCCATAAACCATCTCTTTTCCTGATTTTTTAAAATTGATCATACCCAACATAGCATGCAGCAAAAAGACTTTGGTTACATGACGGTTTCTATTGGATAACTAAACTTTTTTATTTATTCATTTCGTTTGCTGATTTTTATTCTGGTTGGAACTCGTCTTGGTAAATTTGAATATTTAAGCTTAAGATAACACCCGCAGTTTTCGAACAAAAAATCTCAGTAGACTCTGCAAAGAAGAAATGATTTATGTAAAAGTCTTTTTTCCCCCACCAATGTACCACGAGTGGCCTCCTCCTGTTTCAAACCAATTTTCGTTCCGTCTAAGAAAAATCCAATTATATACTACCCCGTAACAATATAACTGTAGGATTAGAAGCATCTGTGAATGGATATATATATATATATATATATATATATATATATATATATATATATATATATATATATATATATATATATATATATATATGATATTCCTAGTATCCTTACGCATTCTCAATATTTCTCATACATATATTCATTCATGCATACACACACACACACACACACAACTCGATATCTCTCATATTTGAACATATTTTCAATATTTCTCATACATATACATATATATGTATATATTCTCAATATTTCTCATATATTCTCTCTCTCTCACATGCATGCACACACACACACACACACACATATATATATGTATATATATATATATATGTATATATATATGTACATATATATATATATATATATATATATATATATATATATATACATACATACATACATATAAAATTCAGAATGGGACACTAAACTCATTGTAAATTATACTCACTAGCTCTGTGTAAAACATTGAGCACACTTGAATAAAGAAATATTGACGTATATAATCCTCTACACACACACACACACACACACACACACACACACACATATATATATATATATATATATATATATATATATTCAAGTGAACTGCTATGGATTAGCTTATGTCCTGAATTGATTATTTCATTGCTGCAACTGTTTACCTTTTGTGATAAGGATGCACAAAAGGGACATAATTGGCTATGCAACCGTATATATTAGCATTATTGAGAATTGTAATTTTCCATGTAGCTACTGGGAAGAGATAAAAACGTGAGCCGTAGAAAGAATTGGTTAAGTTTTAAGACATTTCCCGACTTCCGTCTTCGGAGATTTTCATTAGAAATAGTCAACCAAAACTGTCAACTTAGGTTTCTTCAGTTTTTAAGTTCGTTTGGCTGGTTTGCTGACTGATTATGAATAACGAAAAGGAGATTCACTGATGGATGGAAATTTCGGCATTCATCTCTTATCGTATGTATGATAAATGGTTGCACCCCCAAATCGTGAATTTTGTGGGATGATCCAAATTGCAATATAAATCCATGCTAAATTAGTATTTCAGTTTACTTGTTTTTCGGAAATTCAGACTTTTTTAATGACCAATGCCCAACAAGATCTTATTCATTGATCACCCCTATTTCCAATTTTTTTTTAATTGATCACCCGCAAAACATTATGCAACCAAATGATAATGGTCACACGACGGTTTCTTCTGAGTGACAAAGAAGACCTGTTCGAATTTTTTTTATGTTGCCCAATTTTAAAAATTCTTTTTTTTCCGCATCAAGTTTCTCCAAAATATAAAATGCCATTTCATTTCATTGCTGATTACTTCAGTCAAATTAGCTGAAGATGAATATGTATTCGATCGGGTTCGTCGGTGTCTCACTCTTCCTACAAGATATTCCCAGAATGGATTTCCATGAAATTTTATGTAAGGACAGCCAACAGGAGAAGGGGAAAGTTGTTTTAATTTTGGGGACAGATTCAGGAGGAATATTATTTATTTTTCCATACTTTTATGTATCTATTCATGTCTGTCCGCGCGATATCTCCAAAAGTTCTCAATGAATCTCGATGAAATTTTTTGAAGGATGTGCAATAACCAATAAAAGAATTATTTCATTTTGAGGCGGCTTCATGCGCAATTATTTCCCTTATGTCTCATTTATACGTCTACACCCCATAACATCGTCCAAACTCGATGACTCTGCACCTGATATCTCTAAAAGTTCACAATGAATTGAAATGAAATTTCATGGGAAGATAGACATTGGGCTTCGAAAGAAATGATTTAATTTTCTCCCAGTGGGTCCATACACGATTACCTCCCTTGACAAATGGTGTTGATAGAAGCATGCAATCTCTGAGTGCTTTTTACTGTAGATTTTCGTTGTCCTCTCGATTGTCTTCACTTCTTGATTCTCGTCACTCTCTTCGACGAAGACCGAATACCGTGGTTGTTTTGTTTAGCGATCTCCTTCAGTTCAGTAGGTTGTGGTTACAATCCATGGTCAAGTCTTACCAAATAACTTAATACCTCTGTACTTATCACACAAAATGAAAAGTAGAATTGTGGAAAGCCGGAGCAGAACAGGTTGTTTCGTTCATAACATACACATGAAAATATGGGTGCCCTTAAGAAACAGTACATCAGCCTTTCAGCGTCCATTGTTGGACGTAGACCATCTCCAAGATTCGCCAGTTTCTCTATAGCGGGTGCCGTGGCTCCGGAATCCGTCTAAATCGTCATGCCATTTTTTCCGTCAGCTACGTTATTAGACATATCCATTATGGGCATCGCTGAGCCAATACTCTCTGAACATATCTACTTCATCTCATATTCTTCTGGCCGCATTTCATCCACGTTGTGAGTCGTGATGTCCATCGGCTGTCTGCCATTCTTGCAATATAACCAGCCAATTGCCATTCGAGATTTCTAATGGATTTTAATCCCCAGTGTTTGACATTAGGCATGAGTTGATACTTTCGCAGTTGTACTGTTTGAATATGATGAATATGATGTGAAATCCTGCAGTCCAAAATTCGGTTTTCGTGCTTTACAAAGTTCCAGCTTCTGAATTACAAACCGTCAACCTAATCTCTCACCAAAAGTTTCAAAGTAGGTTTCTCTCAATTCATAAGTTGGTCTAGCTTGTTGCTTGACTGGCTATGTGTGAATCACGCGTACACTCCGCTTAAATTTACTCATCATGTCAACTGGAAAAGTATTTCAATATCGGTCCAATTTGCAATATAAGTTTATGCAAAATCCTGCGATCGTACCCACGTGTTTATTGAAAATGCATACACTCTTAGTGATCAATGCTTAGTGAAAGGTGAGAGAAATAACTTTTTAATTGATCATCCGTTCTTCTAATAAACCACTGCATGTTTCCAAAAAGTGTTTGTCACATGACAGTTTCTATTCAATGACTAACCAGACCTGTTTGTTAAAACGTAGTATAACCAATTTAGATGCGTTTTTTTTTCTTCAAATTTTCCAAATTGGAATTCGTTCCCCAAATTAGAAAATTTGAAACAAAGACATTTGAATTGGCAACAAGAGACTTCAAAATTCTACGGATTAAACACTTGGACTTGGGGATTGAAAAGAGATTAATAAAAAACAAAATTAAAATTGCGTGATTGGAAGGTTTTGTCGGACCACGTGCTTGTGTGTGTGTGTTAGACACTGTCAACCCAAACTGTTGCTTCCATGTTTCTACGTATTTTTCCAACGTTTCTTTCGTCTTAAAACTGTCAACCAAAATTGCCAGCAGAACGTTCCACATAGGTTTCTTCAGTTTTCTAGTTGGTCCGGCTGGATATGAGTCATCTCAGGTTTCTGCAGTTTTGGGGTTGGTCAGTCTATCCGGCTATTCATGTAAATATCACACGTACGGACTGTACCAATTGAGCTAGAGGACTGAATAGTTAAATGCTCACTCTTTATCATGTCTAGAAAAACAGTTCCAGGGAGATGTTCTATCTACAATGGAAGTTTATGCTAAATTTGTCTCTAAATTTGTGTTTAAAACTGGTCACAGTTTTTTTTCATTAAGATTCGGACTCTTTTAGTGATCACAGATCAACAAAAGGCGAGAGTTACTTGATCACTGATCACTGATCACAACCATTCCAAATTTTTATCAATTGATCACCCTTAGTATGACATGCTGCCAAAAGACGTTGGTCACGCTACGCTTATTATTGAGTGACTAACCAGACAAGCGTGTGTGTGTTTTCACGAATATAGATTCAACTCCAGCTAGTGTTGGAGATAAGTGCTTGATACTTAAATAGTTAATTACGATATCCCCCTTTGAGCGTGTGACCCAGGTCACCCATATATAATCTTCCGGCAACAGAAACGGCCCGAGGACCAGAAACACATTACAATACATCAAAACCAGTCAAAAGAGAGCCATTAATTTAATATAACTTTCTTAACAAAAGCGGTCTTATCTTCAGTCAGTTCTGGCCCATCTACTGACCTCCACGCTGTCTCAGTTGACCACCGACCAATAGAGCTGGAGTCATATTGTCTAACTGTTTCTTCTCGTGAACCATTACATTGATAGCTAGCTGTCCTCGAAGAGGGGATTAACGTCAAGAAAGTGAGAGTAATTTATTTTACCCAAATCATCACAAATCCACGACTGTGTTCGAAAGACTGCTTCGGTGTGTTTGGGGATAAATATTCCTCAGGCATTGAAATGTTCTAACGTCATCACCATCAGACTTTTAACGTACGTCACTGGACATGGACCATCCTCGGAATTTACCAGACCGTTTGCGATCCAAATATTTCTAAAGCATTGAAATATTTGATTTGTATTTATTCACACAGAGAAAGTATGATAAGGAAATAACTCATCCTGGAATGATAAATTGAATACATCATCGAAACAACACTCTAGTTGTATATGAAGATAAGATAAGATACAATCGTCTGTTGATCGCAATGGTAGGAAACTGATCAGTAGCAACAAAGTTTTAAATATCTGCCCATGTTCTGCTCAGGAATATTAGCACTATTATAGATAAAGCATCCGCTAAGACAGCAACGATATATATATATATATATATATATATATATATATATATATATATATATATATATGTATATTATCCCATCTAGTACCACGAGGTAGGATTGAAACCTTTGCTCCATATTTATATATATATATATATATATATATATATATATATATATATATATATATATATATTCTAGAAAGTTTTACAGCTTTAAATACTAAACATAAAAAAAATGGAGTTTTTTTTGGTCACTTCAGTTACCCATGTCCCAAATCTGACAATACAATTTATGTAATCTTCCAAAGGGGTTTTCTCCGTTTCACATATAATTGGTCAATTATTGTACAATATATAAATATTCTTGTGAGGATCATCGGTTGTTCATCATGTAACCGTTTAGGGTATTTTAAAAACAAAACAGTCACATTAACATTGGGCACCCGCTGAGTTGATCCAATACCACCTCCCTTTATTATATAGTTTATACCATGCATATTGTCAGTCATTTTATATAAGGTTGTATTTGCATTGTATATATATTATTTCATGCTACATATTTATTTTTCGAAACAGGGGTTAGTTACGTAGATCACCCTAAAAATGTTTTAACGATGAGGAATCAATAAGTACAAAAACAGATATGACTTGCTGTTCGTGTCATTTCTATTGAATGTTCACCCAAGTGAATAATGAATGAGCGGTGTCTGTTTTAATCTCAGACTGCATACAAACCAACCTGTGATATCATCTTTAGGGATACTTATTACACAGAAAAAAAACTTTTTCGAGTCGATTCTCTACTAGCATAATCAACCATATATATATATATATATATATATATATATATATATATGTGTGTGTGTGTGTGTGTGGTTTGGCTTGGTTGTGCGTACATAGATTTTTCGAAGGTCTTCCTTGACTATAAGACCTTACATGGGGGTAGTCGTATTGTCTGATGTACAACAATCACATCAAGAATAAGGACATAACTGTCAAAATCGAATATGCAAAACTGGGGAAAGTAGACCACTACATATACTTAAGAGAGTTAATCTCTATGGAATCCATAAAAGAAGAATAAATCAAGCGGAGAATTACCCTAAGATGGCAAGCCTTCGACAAAGCAAGCTCAACCTTCGAAAACAAAACGATCTCAATAATCCTAAAAAGAACAGTGTACAACCAATGCTTCCTTCCGATAATAACTTATGGAGCTGAAACACGGAACCTAACCAAGAGACAAACCTGCAAACTGCGAAGTATGCAATGCACACATGAGAAAATCATGCTCAACCTCACAAGGAGAGATCACAAAACAGCAAAATATATCAGAAAGAAAACGGGGGTCCGAGACATCAGAGAATCCATCCAAAAACTTAAATGGCAATGGGCAAGTCATGTTGCGAGAATGTAAGACAACCAATAGACATCACGACTCACAACATGGATCCCCAAAGATCACATGAGAAACCGAGGCCGACAAAAACAAGATGGAGAGATGAACTAGACAAATTCAGAAAATACTGGCTCCACGACGCCCATGATAGTGAATTATGGCGAATCCTGGGGAAGGTCTATGTCTAACAACGGACGTTAAAAGACGGATAATGATGACAATATTGATAGCTGCCTGTCTTTGAAGAGGGAATTAATGTCAAGAATGTGAAAGCAATTTATTTCGCCCAGGAAACTAATCATCACAAATCCAAGGCTGTATACGAAATACTGCTTCCGTGTGTTTGGGGATAAATATTTCTCGAGGATTGAAATATCTGACCATATCTATTCACAATGTCCGATCACCATGGCACAGTGGTAGAACACTCACCTCAGGTTTAGTTGACCGAGGTTCGAAACCCAGCCATAAAGTCACAGACCCTGAAGTCATGACACAAAAGTAACAATATAAATGGTACACCGTGCCGCCTAATAAACATGACCGACCATAAAGTTCCAGCAAAACAAACAAAATGAATATGCAATTAACAAAACAACCTTCATTCAATCAAATTTATCAATAAAAATATTAAATAACCAAATTGATACAAAATGAATTAAATTACTCATTTTACTTAAAACCCGAAAAAAATTCTCTCTGGTCTGAGATTCCAATCTTTTTTACTAATAAAACCAATAAAAGTGAGAGAAGTAACTCATTCATTCATCACCCCCTTTTCCATATTATTTATCGATCATCCCCTTGAGCATGTCAGTCTTATCTATATAGACAAGTTTGTAGCGATGTGTTCGTAGTAATATCTTACATTCTTTTTGTTTTCTTTAGCGCGACAGAAAACTACAAACAAAGTGACAGTGGCTTTTATATTATAAGATCATCAGTGTCAAACATGATAATACAAAAGGGAGTTGTTTACATACTTTATTGTCGATTACGTTTTGTAAGAGGCGTAACATACCATATACATTGTGGCTTTAGTTCCATGACTTTGAGATCGTTGACTCTAGGGCCATTCTCCTGCAGTTCAATCCACCATCGAATCATGCCAAAGATTTGAAAAAAATGATACGCAATGTCTCTTGCTTTGTGCGAAGACCGAGGTTAAACGGTTACGAACAAATCACGTATGATTCACTGGTTCCCGTATGAAGTTAAGCAATGTCGAGCGTGGCCATCACTCTGATGGGTGACTATTAGGGAATACTATCTGCCATATGCGGACCCCTAAACATGTTTGAAGAGGGTATAAGTGATGAACAATCATACAGAAATTTATTCACTGGGATAGCGTAATACCTGTAAAAATGTACGAATCATTGAGACATTTGAATAATTTCAAAATAATCCAGCAACAGAATTGGATTGGAAACGAAATGCAGATGTCAAACGCAAAGGCAGTAGTAGTAGTAGTTATGTTACTGGCAGTAGTTGCCTGCCTAAATCAGCAAACCACTAAATCAGTAAACCACTACACACACAAAGCAGACAACTTTGCAAACGATTTTGTGTCTGTATTCACAATAACTCCTTTCTTTCTAATTGCTTCAGCGTGACAGGAAAAACCAACAAACAAAGTAGGTGACGATTGCTTTTGAATTCAAAGATTACCAGGTTGATACATGATCAGTAAAAAAAAATTACACCCTATGACTTTATTGCTCGACATTTTATCTACATATTTCAAATTTTAATGGTAGATTCAAACTCCATCTCCTTCGTTCGGGAACGGAATGATTTGCCTCATCACACTTGCATGGAAAAAGAGTTGAATTCTCCCCCCTCTGATAAAGGTCAGACAAAAAGTATAAAATTCTCTACACTTTTTTTCTAATCGGGAACTTGTTTATCTTGTAATATAACGCTATCACTTTTTTAATGGTAAAAGGATCTTATTTGTGGCAATTATTATTGTAGACCCTTTCAATACATCATCAGAACTGAAAGATGCAGTCTCACATTATTTGGACCAATTTTCGACTCAGATTACGAATTTGGAGTCCATTTTGCTCTGGCACGTCTCATTATTTTTGTTATGGACAAGTTTTGTTTTCAGTTCATCTGTGTGTAAAGCAATGTGGGCGAAGTTTGAATGAAATTTAGGAACGTAAAAATCAGAACTCGATGAAGAAAATAAAAAATACCTCGTATAAAATATGCTAGGAAGATACAATACAGAAGGATAAGCTTGAAGCGTTATGCTTTGGACCCCTTATCATGCTATACAAGACGTATGCGCTTAAATACAGCTTCCATCTTACCATTAGAACTAGATGCGTTATAACAAAACGGATTTCATTCTCAGAGTCAGCATCATTGAATTAGTGAAGTTTACCAAGAACATTTCTGACGGATATCTGTAGTTGTTCAGTATTATGTATTATTCAAATAGATGGACACTTTCAGAATAAGGAATACATATTACAGAGTAGTTTAGATGTATCAGAATTATTTCATCAAAGCATTTCCTCTCTTATCTTGTAACCGAAAAACGTTGGGGTACCTCTGCTAGTCTTTCATGTTCATCAACGAATTCTGCTCATTCATTCACTGTATGCTACTCAGTTATAACCAGGGCTGCTACTTTTTGGTTCTGTCGATATATTTGATACTACCGAGAAATTTGGTACGTTTAAGCAATTTCCTTTCAAATTCCCATTTGACATAAAAGCCGAACGGAATATTGAAATATATTTCGTTTCGTTTTCTGTAAAGTACTTATAAGATTGACTAATATCTTGAAGTAGATTAGATGATGCTAATGTTAAGCCATGCATAGAGCGAATAGGGAAGACATTCAAACTGTTACCTTAATAGATCCTGACTGAAAATAGTTAAACAAAATAAGAGAAAAACTCAATTCCGTTAGAAATACAAGTAAAAATGAGGCAGATTCTCAATTCATTAGTATTCTACATCATCATCATGGATGACAGTGGGCTGGCCATATTGCAAGAATGACGGACAATCGATGGGCATCGCGACTCACGACATTGATTCCTAGAGATCACATGCACAACCAAGGCCGGCAGAGAATATTAAATGGAGAGACGAGCTAGACAAATTCAGAAAATACTGGCTCTGCGACACCCATGATGATGAAATGTGGGAAGGTCTATGTTCAACGACAGACTTTGAAAGAATGATGATGATGATGATGATGATGGTGAATATTCAACACATTTTTTTTTCCAATTGGTACTCTTGTGTATTATTTGATACCTTTTACTGCAAGCTTTTGGTAGATTTACAAAAATGTCTATTGCAGTCTTGAATTGTTCTATGGTAATTCGCCACCGGCACTACTGTCACGATTGTTTTGCCGCTGGTATAAAATCTCAGTCCTCTGTCTTAATTCTATTCTAATGCTTGTGTTTTGGTGAATATCTGATATGGAACTAGGGATTATCTCCCCTTCTGGCCAAATCTGGCAACTCTGATCGGCGATAAAACCATGAGAATCTATTGAGAGTAATATAGTCTTTCGTTTCGGAATGAAACATACTGTTGCAATTTTTTTTTTATTTCAAGTTTTTTTATAAATGGTCACTGTCCAAACAAAGGTCGATTCCACCCACGATAATTACCCCAGATAATCGCCAATGACCGAATATTAACTGTAAAGATTAAGCTGAAGTTTGTGGAAATTAAGTTTTCTACGGGGCAATTTTCATATGTCATTTATCCAGACGGCAGTTGTCCCGATGCAAAAATTATTTTTCGACCAATCTACGTACTAATTTTTGATGCAACTTGTCTGTCTTTGCCTCTGTATGCCTCTGAGAGATTAGTTAGAAATCCTCAACCAATATCTGTCAACAGAGGTTTCTTCAGTTTTTATGCTGGTCTAGCTGACTGGCTATCTATGTATGTACGCACTGCACATTCAGGCCGCATCGATGTAGCCAGAGGATTGACAAAATTTAATATTGATCCCTTATTAAATAATTGGTAGTTTTTTAGTAGGCTGTTAAATTTACAATGTAAGTTTATTCTAAATTGATCCCTTAGTTCGCGTTCAGGTTTATTTTCGTCCAAATTCAGACCTTTTTTTAGTGATCACCAACCAAAAAAGGCGAGAAAAGTAGCCCGTTTTTCGATTCTTGTAACGGATCACCCCGACACAGCTTGCTGCCAAAATATGTAACGGTTTCTTTTGAGTGATTAACCAGACCTATTTCTCAACCTGTCAAGACACATACCACCGCTGGTGTGCTTTTGAGAAATTTGCCTTTAGTCTAGAGTTACTTCAACCGGTACCCATCTTCACTCGACATTTACTCCCTGTTCAATGAGGCTTTTTCTAACATCAACTGATCTCCGATCTCCCATCGTGCTAAGTAACCATCTACTTTTTGCCCCCAGCTGCGATCAAATGAGGAATGTTCAAGATGTATTTTGTATATTTCAACGGGAACATTTGACACTCTACGGCACATCTCTGTAACTTATGAAAAGAGCTAGAATCGACATAGTCTAATAACCTACACCAGAGAAATCATATTAGACCGTACAGAACAATATTTCTTCTTGGGTACTGGATGTTATTTTCCAATTGCTTTTGTGTATAAATTGTAGAAAATGGCGATAAACCCTTCAAACTTTGCTTTTATAACCAGAACAGTGATTGTCAAATGTAATTGTTTTTTGGTTTTCTTTTTCCAACCCAATGTGATCAGAAATGCACGAATATATAAATTTCAAATGATCACTGTCCTGGTAGCAAAAGCGAAGTTTGAAAATAATAATTGAGATTTTCTATACATTTTTGACATAATCGATCAGAAAATAAAACTTATTACTCGGGAACAGCAAAAAAGCATGATAAATAAAGTTGCTCTGTGTTATTTAAACCTATTAAGTGTCTTTTCAAATACAAATTTATATTTTCTTGAGAAAAAACTGGCTGCTGCAGAGACAAACCCCATTTCAACTTTTATTCTGACTGAAGATAATAATTTTGTATTGTACGTATGATAACTAAATCCTTAAAATATAGGACTTGTCAGTTTGGTTCAGCTGGAAAGAGAGTTCCTTAACGATTACTTGGTTGTGATTTTAAATCACGGCAAGGGATCGTTGATTTATATATCAGTTTGGTTTATGTTTCTGTGATAGACAAACAGCGAAGAGTTCCCTCCCCTGAATTGAGCAAGGATAAGTCCTTGTTTTATTCGCGGTATCGTTACAGACGAAAAACGATGTCAAATCTATCTTGGACTGGAGTTTGAGGAAATCAACCTCATAAATACACAACGAGACAATCACGGCCAACATTTGTCCGTGTGAAAAATATCTTTCTTTGCATTACAATTCACACCGAAATTCCTGTTCCTGGGTAGTCAGTGCTATATTCTGATTGCTTATGCGTAAGAAGTATACACAATTCCTATTATTTCTTTCAAGTTTTGCTTTTGTGGCCAAGATATTGATATCTACACGTAATTGTTTTTCTCACTTTGAGTGATTCAAAACGTGCAACTTTGTCGAAAAGGTAAGTAGATTTCAAATTATCACTGCGATGGTCGCAAAAAGCAAAGTTTGAAGGGAATATTTGTCATTGTCTCATTGTTTTTTTTTGTTTTTTTTTTTTACACATAATCAATCGAAAAATAACGCTTATTACCTAGGTACAGTAAGAAAAAGAAACAAAAAGAAAACACAGACGCTGTGCAATGTTATAAGGGCAAAAATACTGAGGAAGGATATCGAAAACTCTGTTTTTCTCACAGTGCTGACAAAAACCCGATATTTATTTTGTCCTTCTGTCAAATCGTGACATGCTGTGCTTTTTATCAATAAATAATTCAGAATACATGTATTTAGACGGGGATTGCAAGTGATACTGCATATATGGGTGCAGAAAAAACAAACTGTCAAATGCAAGCGAAATAAGAAACAGGTCTGGTTAATCACTCAATAGAAAACATCACGTTACTAGGTGTCTTTTGGAAGCATGCTGTGTTTGGGATGATAAATTAAGACAGTGGAACGAAGAATAATCAATGCTTAAGTTACTTCCCTTGTCTTTTGTTTACCAGTGATCACTGAAAGAGACCTATTTTTAAAAAAAGAAAAGAAAAAAAAGCAATTGTGAACACTGCCGGGCACAAACATACATTGTAAATTGAAACCCATCCAATAAGTAACCAGCCAGGCAGACCAACCTAACCTAAATATACATATAGGCCTATATCCAACCAAAAAAACTTGTCATAGAAAATAGCATAGAAGAGACAAAGGATCAAATTACGTATTAACACTCTCCAGATGATGAGGAAGATATTTTCATTTTTACCCCCCGCCTCCAAATTGAATTACTTTTAAGATACTTTCATTTACCCTCGTATTTTTAATCATTCTAAAATCGATTCGAAAAATACGACTTTTGAAACGTATAGTTTATTACGATCGTTAAAACAGTAAATTTGTTTTAACGGTTAATCGTACCCTCAGGAGTTATTACTGGACTTAACCCATACATGCCAGCAAGTTTATATTTAGTCCATCCTAAAATAATTGTCATACAAAATATGTCTGCGAAAGACATCGGATCAAATTACGTATGAACAGTCTCAAGAAACTTGCTTTCACTTTCCTATTTTCATACGAATTTGGATTACCGTACGAATATACTTTCATTTACTCTTTATTTCTAATCATACCAAAATCGGCTGAATAATCTGACTTTATATTATAGCATAAATGGGTTGATAATAAACTTTGTATAAGATCCAGCCGTTAAAACAGCACATTTGTCCTATTAGACTGTCAAAGGGTAACAGAAAACTATTTTTGTCGGCTTTTTTGGTTTCTCGTTATTTGCCCAAATAATCCTATAGGCCTGTATTTAGTCCATCCTAAAAATTGTTAGAAAGATTAGATTACATATGAATACTCTCAAGATGATGAGAAACGGGCTTTCAGTTCTTCTACGAATAAATCTGAATTACCATCCGAATATACTTCCATGTACTCAATATTTGTAAGTATACAAAAATCGGCTGAAAAATCTGACTTTAGGCATGAATAGGTTAATAAAACAACTTGTATAAGATCCACCCGTAATAACGGTAAATTCATTGTATTCGACTGTCAAAGGGTAACGGAAAACTATTTTTGTCTTCTTTTTTTGATTTCTCTTTATTAACCCAAATAATCTTATAGGCCTATATTTAGTCGATCCTGAAAATTGCCAGAAAATCAAATTACATATCAAAACTCTCAGTATGATTAGAAAACGGACTTTCAGTTCTTTCAAAAATAAATCTGGCTTACCATCAAAATATACTGTCGTATACCCAATATTTCTAAGTATACAAAAATCGTGTTTCTCTGAATTTATCAGATGAGGTATTATTATCATTTCTATTGTTATTCGGACTATCTTTATCTTGGTTGTATTCCATACAACGTTTCAGCCGTTGAACTCTACTGCTAGTAATCTAATGGTTCTAGGTTCAATCCCAGTGTGAGACAATAATAATTCGAAAATACTACAACTGCTAAGAGGGTAGTGCGGTCAATATACTCCCGTCGGTTAAATAAAGGGTTCGGTTCGTTACGTCTCCACACTTACCAGATGATGCCTGATGAAGGCCCTAGAGTATAACGGCCGAAACGTTCTATGAAAAACAACCAAGATGAGGATAATCCGAATAATAATAGAAATACAAAAATCGGTTGGAATAAATCTGGCTTTTGTTATAAATGGGTTAGAAACTAAAGAAAACTATGTATATGCTGACTGTTTTGTTTGATAGTTTCTTACACGTGTGTTCAGACGACGTGTGCAAATATTGATGCATAAGGGTGAATAGAAAGAAATATTAGTCAAAAGAGAAAAAGGCCATTAAGGTCTTTGTTCATAGTCTTGTGAGATATTGGGCCTTTATCCAGTTCCTTTGCTAAAAGTTAGAGTGAGCGTAAAAAGAGTATCTGATAAATTGCAAAAGTTGAATCTTATACAGCTTCAAAAGTGACAGAATTCGGTCCTACGATTTAAACATACAGATATGAAAAGAATATTGAAACTTCTCAGTAATGATGACCTGAAAAAACTAGTTTGTAAACCATTAAGCAACGTGCACATGAGAGAATCATGCTAAACCTCACATGGAGATATCACAAGACAGCATAGTATAAAAGGAAGAAAACGGGTGTCCGTGACATCATAAAAACTATAAGAAAAAAAAACTCAAATGGCAATGGGCAGGCCATGTTGCAAGAATGGAAGACAACCGATGGACATCACGTCTCACAGCATGGATCCCGAGAGATCACATAAGAAACTGAGGCCGACAGAACACAAGATCGAGAGATGAACTAGACAGATTCAGGGAATACTGGCTCTGCGACGCCCATGATAGAGCATTGCGGTGAATCCTAGGGACAGTTTATGTCCAACAACGGACGTTAAAAGACTGATGATGATGATGATGATGAGGATGATGATGATGATGATGATGATGAAGGTATAATAAGGCAATATCTAAAAAGAAGTCTTTGCACAGACTAGTACAAATTAGTGAGGCACCGATTTAGGACCAAACTCTCTACCCTAGCCAATTAATTGGTCTGTTGGGTTAGTATATACCTAAAGACCGGTGAATGTCTGACTGGTTTGGGACGTAATCATATCAGTGGGACATCTCACAAAAATTGAGAAACGGCATTCACGTAGCTGAATGCGAGTAAATACTTCAGTAGACCGGGCTCTCTATCATTGGTCGACATCAATTTTAGAGGACTGATTTTGCTTTCTTATTAGCAATGGTGGATTGCTCTTCTTCCATTAGATCAGGTCAGGGATTACTCTTTGCAGTACCATGTAATCTAGTGCAACCTATCGAAGGCTGATTCAAGAGGAGATGGTTAACGTCAAGTAGCTACTATTTCTGTGAGAAATGCAATGTACAGTGAGTTCTCAGCTTGGCATCCCGACGATAAACTAGGTCTTGGGTTGACCTAGAGTTGAAACTGCTTATTGCCAGTGTTGTCAACTCAAAAAATATTTTTGCACAATTTTGACTGCCAGAAAGCACTAAAAAGCTTTAAAGTGACTTGTCAGAAATGATCAAAACTAATAAAGAAGATGCAAAATAAAAATGGCGAAAAATACGCTGAGAAACGGCTAGAATGCTCAAGCATGCCTGCGCTTATTCAGTGTCTTTTAGCACTAACAACGAAAGAAACGCACCGAATTTAGCGCAAAATGCGCTAAATTTGGGACGCTGCTTTTGGCTAGAGGCCACAATTTTTGCTCACCCGCAAGGATCACCCCCTTAACACTAACTACTCGTTTGCCTAACTAGCTTGTAAATTATTACTCAAAGTTAGGGTGCACTAATTTTGAGTATCGGTGTAGTTATGTGCTCCAAAACATCAAAACTTACTATGCATATCCCTAAATATCATATGCGAAATCTTAACCGGAAAAAAATAAGTTGGCAAATCTTTGGAGGATGGACTGCGTTCAATGACATACGTTTAAAGAATGATGATGATGATAATGATGATGATGATGATGATGATGATGATGATGATGATGATGATGATCGTGTAACCTAAGGTTGGCAATTAAACTGAGGACTATACGACATGACCACGATGATGATGATGTAGTTATATGCGCTTGCAGCCCAAAAGAGAGGTTGAATAAAGAGAAGAGAGACGTGGGAAAATCAGAGGAGACTGTGCTTTCATTGCTCAGGCATAGCTTGTTGGTTCATGATTGTGTGTCAACAATATGTAGGGCGAGGCACTGCTTATTGGTCTCAAGAGTTGAAATAGGAGTTTAGCTAGAAGAAAGATAAAAGACGATACTTTTCATGAAGCGTTGAGAGCAGGATCAAAAACAGATAAAATGTACACAAATTTATTAATCATTATCTGATATACATTCAAAGAGGTTCAAGAAATGATATGGTTGGAAACCGTCAACCGAAATTCTCCCTGAAAGTGTCAACATAGATTTCTTTAGTTTTCAAGTTGGTCCGGCTGGCTAACTAGCTATCCAATGGCAACACCAATGGCTAAGAAGAGACTACTTTTCATGGAGGGTTGAGATTAGGATCAAAAACATAGATAAAATGTACACGAATTTATAATCATTATTTGATACGCTTTCAAAGGGGTTCAAGCAATGATTTGTTGGAGACTGTGAACCAAATTCGCACTGAAAGAGTCAGCATAGGTTTCTTCAGTTTTCAAGTTGGTATGGCTGGCAAACTAGCAATGTTCAAGCCACACCAATGACTGAAAATCTAAATATTTACTCATTATATCAAATAAAAAAAAAAGTTTTTTTTAACCCTCGCCCCAAGTGGGACTTCAATTCACAATGAGTATTCTGAATTGATCGCTTAGTTCGTGTCCGAGGACTCAGACATTTTTTTGTAATTGCCGCCCAACGAAAGATGGGAGGGCAATTTTTACATCAATCAACCTTTTCCCAATTGTTTCTATTTGATCATGCCCAGCAAGGCCTGCTGTCAGAAGACGTCGATCACGTGACGTTTTCTGTTGAATGACTGACCAGACGAGTTTCGATAAGGGTCTTTAGCACTCAAAGAGTTTTCCCGACAATCTAACTCCTTTTATCGTGTGTGCTGTCAACACAATATTTCGGTCGATTCATTCTACTTCTTTCTTCCAGCCTTTTCTCATTCGTGAGCCCAACTGACAACGGGCAGACCAGCAACAGTTATCGTCGTCGTCAGCTTTCCTTGTTTCCAAGTATTTCATTTCTTTTGGGATCGGTGGATCTTTCGTGTTTTCCGATCTCGTTTCTTCGGCAGTCTTGTTCAAGCAGCAGCCAGTACCGGATTTACTTAAGGACTGAACAGACTGAAGTCTCGGGTCTCATAACCTAAGATAGACCACAGTTGCACATCAAAAATGAAAACAAACACACACAAAAAAAACAAAACAGGACTGGCTGCTATAGGACCATACTAGAAGACAAAGTCAACACCAAACATCCGACTGGAGGTTTACAATTAAAAAAATTACCAATAATTTCATTTCACTTGTAAGGATGTCAAATAGGCATGTACATCAAGTCAAATGATATTTATAACAATTAAAAGTTTTTTCTTCCAAGAATAGATTATTAAGATGTGACAGAAACAATTTTTTCCTAATTAGTTAATTTGGTTAAGCCATTTTCACAATAAACACCAGAACGGGTAGATATTTTTATAGAAATGATAAAAAGATAATGCCAGTTATATAATTGATATATGAAAAAAGACTCTCAAACATTTTGGTGACCCCCAATAATCTTCAAGCAAACGTTACATCGAGTCACTCTATCCTTTCCAAAAGTCGTCTCATTGCTTTAATCCGGCTCTGCAGTACACAAGGTGCTTAAACGCTAAATTTTGTGATTTGGCACTCGATTATCTTGGGTTCTCTGGCTGAAGTTAGTCTTCAACATTGTTTAGTGGTGCGCTTCCCAAACTGGGTGCCGCTAATATCTGAGAGTCCACAGATGTATTATAAGGGGTCAGTGGGCAGACTTTTCAAAAGTTGGGGTCGGTAAGCTTCAGTATGCAATTCTTTGAAAAGCAGTGATATAGCTGAAGATTTTAGAGTCGGAATTGGGGGAGGTTGACTTCTTGATGGACTTTATCAAATATTTAGTGAGATTTGTTATTGTATGATATTAATGAATTAGGAAAGACAGTTTAGAGACTAAATATTTGCTCGGATCAAAATATTCACGTTGGTGAGCAAAAGAATGGTAATGATCAGAAAATAAAGAAATTGGCCTCAGAAGGGCTTCTAACCCACATCCTTTTAAATTTAAGGCATGGCCACTCAGCTCAGCTTTCAAGAACCAGATGATCCCAATAATCCTAAAAAGGAGAGTATACAACCAATTCACATTCTCCCGATGGTCACTTATGGAGCTGAAGCAAAGAAACTAACCAAGAGATAGGCCTGCAAACTGAGAAGTATGCAACGTGCACATGAGAGAATAATGGAGAGATCACAAGACAGCACAGTATATAAGGAAAAAACAGGTGTTCGTGACATCATAGAAACTATTAAAAAACTCAAATGGCAATGGGTAGGCCATGTTGCAAGAATAAAAGACAACCGATGGGCATCACGTCTCATAACATGGATCCCCAGAGATCATATAAGAAACCGAGGCCGACAGAACACAAGATGGAGAGATGAACGACTGATTCAGAAAATACTGGCTCTGCGATGCCTATGATAGGGAATTATGGCGAATCCCGAGGAAGGTCTATGGACAACGACGGACGTTAAAAGACTGATGATGATGATGACTCCTAATCTCCGAATTACCTTCGTGAATGGCCTTGAAAGGAAAATTGACCAGTTCCTGTGCAGGTGGCCGGGCCTACCACAGAGCCTGAGCAGTATTGCCTTTTATACACGTAACACTAACCTACAGCTTCCTTTCAGTAGTGTGGTAGAGAGGGTTAAGGTAACCTGAGCCAAGGAGATATGTGTTAAAGTCTCATCGGCAGTTATCGAAGGAAGTAGCGCGCACAAGAGGCGGTTGGGCGAGCTGAGCCAAGCTTGCAACACAAAATCCTTCTGGGCATCGTAGGAACGGGTAGATCGGGGTTTGGAAGCAAAACAAAACCTTGGTATGGTGAGGCCCGAGGGAAAAGCAAAACATGATGATCGAGGAGGAAATATGTGCAGAAGAGGATGATACTTGCTATAACAGATCGGTTGGAATGGGTAAACAGGAGCTTACACGAGGTGGTAATCAACAGCCGACCAAAAAATAATCCGTTAAGATCTCTTAGAGACAGAACCCCCAAAATGCAAATTTTTAGTATTGTTGGAACATGATGTCCACGTCCACCTCAGTCCTTCCAATCTATTCAGCTTCAGTCTAGCAGACTAACTTGTCCACTCTGTCAGAAAAACAGTCACTTTGGAACGTGTATTCAGTTGTCACCCGAGAGACTTTGAGATGGGTGGGGTATCGTTGGCAAATTTTTAGTATAGTCGGTATATGATGTCCCCATCCACTCCAATTCTTCTAACCTATTCAGCTGGAGTCTATGAAACCAACTGGTCCTCTCTGACAGAAAAAAACAGGATCTGTGGAACATGTCTTCAGTTGTCACCTGAGAGACTAAAAGGGGGACCGTATCGTTGGTATCATGACCAGGTTCTGCTGGCAGGGGTGGGGACAGTTTGCACCGGTACACAGCAGGTATTTTGCAGTTGATAAAGACTGGAATTGCTTGGCCGACACAGGTCGACAATTGAAATTCCCTGAAACCATCGTGTCAACCACACTCTGACCAGACATGGTTTTGAAGTCAGTGGCGACAAAACAGGTGGTTTTATCTGGGCTTACTCTCCATCGGGAAGACCATATAGAGGATGGTCAAACAAGAGAAAAAACCAAGTATGAAGAATTGGCGGTTGAGTGATAGAGGCATAGACGTAAGGCCCACCGTGACTGCATGTAAGTTGGCTGCAGAGTCTTCTCCACCAGGTCCTAATACTCTTGAAGATGTGTGGATTGCAGGGAATAAAAGTCGACAAAGAAAAGTTGGGAGCAACTGTGAGTGATTCCTGATAGCTCCGGTTGATTGTGTAACATGCCACCCGGACAGAAGCTAGGGATTCATAAAACTCGACTGGGTCTTCCGGGCGAGGGTTCATGGCGATGAAGACCCAAAACACTTTGAGACCGTGATTTTCATCACTGACAATGTGTCCATGTTGCACCGAACTGTGTAAAAAAATATTTGAACGAGTACTTGGTCGGAAACATGTACAGTTCTTTGAATTCAATAAGAAACAAGGGCTGGAACCATACAGACGAAAATAAAAACTGTTCCCATGATTCTTATCTAAGATTAGGCACAATACTAAGATTGATGTATACAGTTCCTCTTTTTGTTTATATGGTTTTAGCCCTTATTTCTTATTGAATTCAAAGAACTGCACCAAAATATATTTCTTATTGATATGAAGACAGATAAGTAACCGATAGACATCACGACTCACAACATGGATCCCCAGATATCACATGCAAAAACGAGGCCGATAGAATACAAGATGGAGAGATGAACAGACAAATTCAGAAAATACTGGCTCTGCAACGCACATGATAGAGAATTGGGATGGATCCTGGAGAAGGTATATGACCAACGACGGACGTTTAAAGAATGCTGCTGCTGATGATGGGGCAGATAAGTATTCAAATATACACATCATTGTCTGGGACGTATTTTCTCTTTTCCTCTCACCATAAATCTTCATCCGTCAGTTACTTCTTGAAATTGTTAACCGTTCCAGACTGTTCGAATCCACTGTTCACACCTTCGAGGTGTTTGTTTTGACAAGTAGGATGTTTTCATTCTAAACAATTAACACATTCCTTATAAAACCGATCGTTTTAACTTTATATACAGTTATCTTTTGTTCGAACGCTGCATAACATGCGGTTAGAATGGGTGCCCTTACAACAAGAGTTTGACGTATATCAGCGAACATTTTTACTGGTATTAACTTGTAAATCATTAAAAACACTCTGATAGAGAAAATGTTAAACCAAATCTTAGTTCTGCTCTTTGTCATTAAACTTACATTGTCCAACAGATGATCTATTTCAAAATTGACTATTTCAAATGAGATATCACTTTACAATCTAATATCATCACCATAAGTCATTATAGGTCCACTGCTGAAAAATGGCTTTTCCAGTCTCCTTCCATGAGGACTGCGAATCCAATAACCTTTAGTATATCTTACCGGCGAACATTTCAAATTCATCCTTCTATTTTGCGCCCAAATCCCATTTGTTGCTACTGGATAGTCTTTTGCTTCATCTGGTGTCATCCATTCTTGCTAATTATCCAGCATATCTTCATCTTTGGTGATATATATATATATATATATATATATATATATATATATATATATATATGCATGTGCTTATATGATATGTAACTTATGAGCTTATTAAAGTATGGATCGCTTTGTTTCACTCGTGTAAGATTATTCAAAGGAGTACTGGATTGAAGTTTCTTTCTTTTTTATAGAGCAGTGATAATGTGGCTTCCTCTTCCTGGTATTCAATACATTAACAGTTAGGTTCTGATGATTATGGAGTTATAAGTATGGAGTTTCGCTTGATTAGTTTGTATTCGGTCAATTTTGTTTTAATGTAAATATAATGTTCGTTATTATTGTCTAATACTATTTCATCGTTTAATACATTACTATTATGTTTGTTTTCCTGCACATGTTGTTTTTATCAGTTAGAATTATTTGTTTGGATATCATTGAGTAGTTTCGTCTCAATTTTGTAATGTCTCTTATGTCCTTTAGGTATTTGGAAATAAATTGTGATTCGTGCCTATATCTAACTTAGAATTCAGTTATGTATTATTAACCTTCAATATTATATTAGGCTTTTCTTCGAGGCATAAAAAGGCATGCAGTGGTCTTTCATTCTCTAATTTCGATTCAACTGTTGGTGTTTTTCCTTTTTAATTACGTTTCCAGTCGTATATAGATAGTGAAGTGTTGTTTCCGTAATCTGCATAAGTAAGTGATGCTGTGCAATTATCCAGTCTCGCCTCCAAGCTGATATTGACGGACTGAAATAGAATTTAAATTCGTCCAGATGATCTGAAGTGGGTTCTCAGGCTCTGTACATGATCTCAGATGTTAAGCAAATGTAATCTGTACTCTTCAGATTCTCTGCTTATTTGAGTGTGCTTGCCTTATTCAAAAAAAAAAAAAAAATTATTAATCGTTATTTATGTGTTTGAGTTGCAACATATCAACTTCGGGGTTGTTAATGTCTATTCTTTTAATAAGCAGTATGATTTTCTTGGTTTGCTGTCCATATCCACAGACTCTTCCACGTGACAAATTTGCAAATAAAAATATCTCTTGCCCACCAATTCAAACAACGGATTCTTTCACTTATGTTTTTGAGTTTCTTTTTTAGAAAAAAAAGAAATCATGTAATAGACACAGCGCACACCCTCTTCCTTTTCATTTTACACCCCTGTTTCCTTTACCTACACCTACCATAACGTCCAATATCTCATCCTGATATACCATCCTCACCAATTCAGATTTTCAGAACGCTCAAAAATGTTTTCTGCATAAGTTAATGGTAACTGCTTCTTGGCTTACGCCATTCTGCTTTACAAAGAGTTTTCATACGAATGCTCCACTTTCGGATACCGAAAAAATCTGTATGTCTGTTAACATTTTTTACGGGAATCAACTGGTATATATATATATATATATATATATATATATATATATATATATATATATATATATATATATATATATATATATATATTGTGTACTGTAGAGAGTGAGATAGACTCAGGAGTAAGGTGTTTAGAGGTAAGTTTTATTAATCCTCAGATGTAAATTGTCCAGACATGTTTCGGAATTCTTCCCATCTTCAGTGGTGTGAGCTGTGAGAGTCATAAAGGGGTTCCAAAAAATATAAGGCATTCATTCATATTCTGTCAGATTATATATATATATATATATATATATATGTCCATTTTCTTAAATTGTTTATTGTATTTACGGTCTCTAAAGTGATTGATATTTTAACCGTGTAACGATGGGAATCATTTCAAATAAGTTTCTACATAAAACATCACAATCTCTCTCTCTCTATATATATATATATATAGATATGAGTGTATGTATGTATGTGTGTGTGTGTGTGTGTGTGTGTGTGTGTGTTTGTGTAAGACTGAGAGCTGCAGGCTTAAACTCTGCTCTAATTTCCATTCCGACTGAAGATGATTGATTGCAACTTTTGTACTGTATATACACAATATATCTAAAAACTATGAAAATATACATTTTCGTTTAAATGTATATATTCACTCTATTGAAGTAAGTATCCGTACGGTGAAATTTTCGTCAAAATCCAAGACTTATGAACTCATCTCAACCATCAATTCAGTTGCTTGGCAACTTTGAATCCCACGAGTTTACATCCTGCTGGGGCATTATGAATTTTACACTCTGTCATATAGGTGTGTTTTGTTGTTGTAGTTGTGGCGGTTACGGTATGGAAACAAAGTCAACTTTACATCTGATAATAGATTGGAAACTCTGGTTCACGCATCTGCAATATCCTTGGTTTTTAAATATCAGCATATTACAATGCCATTAGAATAGAAATGTTTATGTCGCTAACTTTGAAATGAAAGGAAACAGAACACTCTTTGTTCTTTATTTATTTCTCTTAGAATCTCAACATTTGGTCAACAGATGTGTTTACAGAAATGCATAATTAGAAACCGTAAGCAAAAACTGGCACCAGAACTATCAACATAGGTTTCTCTAGTTTTCAAGTTCGTCTAGCTGGTTATCTAATTACTGTATTTACCAGATTATGCAATACGTGGTTTATACGATTACCGATCACATTAAACTCAAACAAGTCATTTAGCTATCAATTTTGGTATTCTGGACGGCAACCTAGTGATAATAAAGCACAATCAGCGCAGTATAAGAATTAAAATTTGTTTCAGATTATCTAAATGTGCGTTTTATACACCAGCAAATACGACATGTATGTATCTCGCACATAGGCTGCACTGAAGAAATTAGAAATGTAAACATTTGCTCCTTACTACGTCTAGAAAAACATTTAAAAAAATTTTTTTCAAAATTCCCTCCCCCACCAGTTTTTAGTCGCTGAGCAAATTTTTCGGTGTAAGTTTATGCTAAATTGGCCCTTTAGTGTCTGTCTAGTCACGTTCACACTTATTCTTTCATTAAAAAAAAATCTGATCAGTCCAGTTATCACGACCCGACAGAGGGTGGAATGAGTAATTCATTAATCGACCCTTTTTTTTCCAATTTTTTAATTGATCACTCGATCACAGCTTGCTGCCAAAAGACGTTGGTGTTGTGATAGTTTCTATCGAGCGACCATATTTTCTGCTCGAAGACCCGACCCTACTTGTCTCACGCCCACTCCTACATTACTTTCTCAACAAGAATGTTGTTATACAAAGAACGTCTGGCTTCAATGTTATATCAATTTATTCAGTGAGAATTGTTTCAAATCTTGGCGATTCAATGACAGGGGCGGGAATGGTATCAAAAACGGAACCATTTCTCATATTTCCGTCATTTTCCTGTTATGTCCCTCTTATCGCGAATTTGTCTGTGAGTAAATTATTGCACAGCTCGAGACACACAAACCTACTAAAACACACATTCTTTCTCTCTATCTTGTTCTTTCTAAAGGAAATTAAGGAAAATGTTTATCCAGATCAGACTATAAAGCTAGAAAAAGACCACAGACATTCAATAAAACTGCGCACAACAATTGTCTCAAAAAAACATTTGGTATAAATAGTGACATACTGGGGAGCAAACCTCCAATATGCTTGAAACAAAAAAGTATTCTTTTCATAATAACAGCTAAACTTACAAAACCACTCAAAAACAAACTCAGAATAAACAGAAAGCAATAGAAAAAGCAATGTCAAGAATGGCCCGTGCAAGTAATCAAGCAACAAAAATGTAGATGGGCAGGACATATAGCAAGATGAGTTGATAACAGATGGAGGGAAGGGCTAACAGGGGGCAGCTAAAAAAAAATTACCGGACTCATGATGGGGTGGGATGAGATAGAAGGGTTTGCTGGTAAGACACGGCTGAGGTTAACGCTATCATAGTCATCATGGAAGAAAATGAGAAGGGCCTTTGTCAGTCAGTTGGAAGATGGTAATACATCTGTGAGTGTTTGTGTGCGTGCGTGTGTGCGGGCATGTGTATGTATATCTGCGTGTTTTATTTGGATATTGAATTGGACAATTCTTTGGGATCATGACATTTAAGATTTTTTTCTTACATATTTCACCTACTTGGTTTCGTTAGGTCCTCATTAAATTTTTCAACATTATCCCCAATGAAGCTAAATTGGCAAAACATGTCAAATAAACCTCCTTAAATGTCAAAGTACTTATATATATATATATATATATATATATATATATATATATATATATATATATACATATATATATTTATATACATATATATATATATATATATATATATATATATATATATATATATATATATATATATATATATGTCATCATCATCATCATCATCAGTCTTTTAACGTCCGTCGTTGGACTTAGACCTTTCCCCTGGATTTGCCACACTTCTCTATCATGGGCGTCGCAGAGCCAGTACTTTCTGAACTTGTCTAGCTCGTCTCTCCATCTAATATTCTGCAGGCCTCGGTCGTGCATGTGTTCTCGGGGGATCCATATCGTTAATGGTGATGTTCTTCGGTTGTCGGTCATCCTTGCAACATGGCCAGCCCATAATTATCTTATAATGATATATTATATATATGTATATATATATTATAATAAACTAATTATATTATTATAATCAACGCTCCCTTATTCTAGGTTGAGCACACTTTCAGTGAGGTAACTTGTTCATTAAAAGCTTATGCAATGCTCTTCCAATACAGGAATAGAGCACTCTGCTGGATGGGGAATATATATGTGAATAAATATATCGCTTAAATTCAACCTTATTGACTGTCCAGTTCCGTGAGGCAAAGGTTTCGATCCTACCTCATGGTACTGGATGAGATAATGAATAGTCTATAGCCACACTGAAGAGTTTTAATTCAACGAAACAGCTGTCTGTGGATGAGACAATTATTTAATATATATACACACACACATATATATATATATATATATATATATATATATATATATATATATATATATATGTGTGTGTGTGTGTGTGTCTGTGTCTGTGTCTGTTTGTGTGTTCAGAACATCTAATTCATTTATAAAATAACAGTGAAATGAAAATAAAAATATAATGATCTGAATAACCATAGACAATTCAAAGTCTAACAAAAGAAAATCTAAGTATTGCAAATTATATATATATATATATATATATATATATATATAAATGTGCTGAAATGCCAGTACTTTTTTTTCCGAAATAGGATTTTGGTAAAACAGCTGGTGATCCCCACAATAATATTCAACGTACAACATTAAAATCCAATTTTGAACAACGATAATGAAATTTGATATTCTGTGCAGAATACACAAAATATCTGAGTATCGTACATTAGCAGGGATTGGGAAGTAACCTACTTGCACGACGAAACATGATAGGATGATTTGAAGGACTTTTTGGGTTGAAAAATGACGGAATCTCTAAACTGAAATTCTTTTCAAGCTGAAGTGCATAGTTTACGGGTCTACGTGCGTGTGATTGTGCGTGTGCGACTTATGGTTGCCTCTTGGGTTTTATTATGCTCCCAGTCTACATAATTACTTAACATTTTCATTTTCACATTCTTTGTTGGATTGTAAGAATTTTACGCATTTTTACTCAGCATTCACGCTGTTATCTCTCAGCCAATGACGGTGGAACTAAGACACGCGTGTCAGCAATGACACGCTGCTGTTTTTTTGGTGACATGTGACGGAGTAGGAGAAAAAAAACTTTTTAAAATCCATTTTTTTATCCTAATTTAAAAAGTATATTTTGAAGAAATTCAAGTTATATTTAATCAAAATCCTAAACTCTTAGTTTTATGAATATATCAAAAAATCAGATCCTTATTTGTATCGAACTAGAATCCATGTATATACATGTAAGTAACACTCTGATAACAGAATTATCAAGAAAAAAAAAATGAAATTTCG
The DNA here is from genome assembly GCA_963457665.1 of Thysanoteuthis rhombus. Classification (NCBI taxonomy): domain Eukaryota; kingdom Metazoa; phylum Mollusca; class Cephalopoda; order Oegopsida; family Thysanoteuthidae; genus Thysanoteuthis; species Thysanoteuthis major. The sequence continues at coordinate 5,206,133 of OY735239.1, read as the reverse complement.
ATACGCTGTGCTAATAAGGGTTACCATCAATATTCTAACTCTGTGAAAGCAAAGGCCGCTCCATTTATAAGAAGATTTGTTAAAGCAGAGATCACGGGCTCAAGGTGAGCCTCAAAATAATAATTTAGCTCCTAAACAGCTAGATCTAGCTCCATAATAGCTATATTGATCGTGTCTCCATTCTAACGAATCGTTTGATTTCTTGGCCCTCAGTTTCTGCGTTAAAACGAGGGGAGCCTATGTATTGGTTCGGGAGATGGTTAAAGATGCCATTACTACCGTATAGTTGGTTTGATTCTCTCATAATCCAGGTTTTTCCCTCTTTCTCATTTATCATTTACACAGCATTTTTTCCGTCTTTCTAAGACAGGTTTCTCAAAGTAGGAGTCACGACTCCCATGGGAGTCGCATAAAGATCATTTGGGTCGTGGAAATATTTGAATAATTTTGTAACAAAAGTTTTTTGTCAAACTCAAGAGTTGATATTTCTTACCGTAACGAGAACAAAAAGAATAGCACTCGTCGAAAAAATTCAGGTTTTAAACTGATATATAAAATCCACATTCCCCTACCCAAATTTGAATCAACCAGCAGCTGATTGCCAGGAGACTATCTTACTGACTGAGCTAAATTGATAAGTCTTAGATATTAATGATATTTTGATCATTTTGTTCTAATAATTGCATTTAAAAAAATATATATATTCTCACATTTTCTATTTATTATGTATACAATATAAAAGTTGCAGGGTGTAGATCGATATGTAAAATCCATGATTCCCCACAGAAATTTAAATCCTCGAGCAGCTGATTGCTAGGAGACTATCTCACTGACTGAGCCAAATTGAAAAGTCTTGGATGTAAATGACTCTCTAACATACAGATATGCACGGGCTCATTTTGATCTAATACATACATTTAAACAAAAAATTTTTTTTATTTATCACGTATACAATGTAAATGTTGCTGGGTGTAAACTGATTCGTAAAATCAACATTTTCCAACCAGAATTTGAATTCATGAGCAACTGACATCCAGGAGGCTGTTTCACTGACTGAGCTAAATTGACAAGCCTTAGATATTAACGATTCTTTATCATACTGATACGTTACGCTTCACCTTGTTCTAATAAATTAATTTATACAAAAATATACATTCTTGCTTTCTTGTACTATTTTATCATATATACAATATTAAAGCTGCAGTAAACGTCTTCAGTTGGAATAGAATTCGGGGTGATATTTCATTCTGTATCTGTCAGTCTAGTCTTTCTTTCCAAGAGATTTCAAGGGTAAAACTTGGCGGATGTGGTCCCGATTGGACGTCACACAACGTAACACAGGTATGAAATCTGCTGATATATATATTATATATATAAATTCAACAAAGGAAAAAATTTCGACAGATTTCATACCTGTGTTACGTTATGTGACGTCCAATCAGGACCACAGTAGCCCTGACAACAAAACTTACCCACAATGAATAGCCCTTGGCAGTGGAATCTGGTTCCACATGGTACATTTTAATACACACTCACACAGCACACACCACTGATGATGGGAAGAATCCCGAAACATGTATGGACTATTGACATATAAGGATTAATAAACCTTACCACCAAAGACTTCACTCCCGAGTTCGTCTCACTCTCTAGAGTACACATTATATATATATATATATATATATATATATATATATATATATATATATATATATATATATATAAAATACAAAAGTTGCAGTAATCATACTCAGTTGGAAAAAAGTTTGAGTGGAGTTTGACCTTGCAGCATCTACGCTTTTTTTTCTAAATGTGTCAACTACTTTTTCATTCTGTTCATGAAGAAAGTCACTTCGGATTCACTTTTGATCAAATTGCAAGCCGCAAATTCAATTTTGGCATTGAATTGGAGATGCTGACCTTTCAACGCCGCTTTCAATTTTGAGAACCACCTGAATGGGGCCTGAAAGGAGAACTTTTTTTGCATCACGAAAACGCAAGGCCGTCAAGAAATGGTGCAAACGGAGAGAAACCTGAAATTCATAATTGTTGCACGCACACACCATATACAGCCCTGAATTGATTGTTCCCATATTTGCATGCGCGCGTGCGTGTGCGCACGCACACAGGTGTGTGTGTGCGTGTGTGTGTGTGTGTGTGTGTGTGCGCGCGTGTGTGTGTGTGTAAATGTTTGTGATAGAGAAAGAAAAATATGACGAAATCTGAAATAAATCGTTTTTTGAATATATTGTCTGATTGTTATCAGTTTTCACCAGAGATAAATTGACACACTCACACAAATGCTAGCTCTCTCTCTATATATATCTCACACACAAACACATACACACACACACACACACACACACACACATATATATATATATATATATATATATATATATATATATATATATATGAGAGAGTGAGAGGGGAAACTTAGGTCATACATAGCACTTGTCTTCCAGTTTTTGTGAAATCGACGGGGAGGGCTAAAAAAAAAAACGAAACAAAAAAAAACAAAAAACAGCTGGTATCAATTCGTTGACTCAATACCCATGGAAATTCACGCAAAAATTTCATTTTCTATAAGTTTCTTCCATATAAAAGAAAGAACTGAACTTGCTCCAGTGGAAGAGTCCATTATTTTAAATGATGGCCAGCAGATATTTTTATCAACAAAATTGTTACCTTTGAGTGGAAACATTAAAAACCTGATTGTTCATCCCATTTGGTGTTTAACTCTTTCCTAATGTAGACTGTCAAGTGCCGGAATGACTTTAATGATTCAGTTTTTTTTTTGTTTTTTTTTTCGCTTTTTGTTAGATAGTGATCATTATAAAAGTCTGAATATTAAAAAAAACAAGCTGGAATATTGTTGGATCCAAACTAAGGGACAAATTTAGTATAAACTTATATTGTAAATTGACCATTCTCTTTGAAACCCTATTTGGGGTATTCGAAAACAATGAAAATATTTTTTTAGGCGGAAGGAGTTTAAAATTTCAGATGCCTTGCTCCATCGGCGCTGCTTGTATGTGTTACACATACATAAATAGCCAGCCAGCCAGACCCACTTAAAAACGGCAGACAATATGTTGATGCAACGTACAATTGAGAGAATCATATTCAACATGACATCAAGACAGATATGTCACAGAATCCCTCGGAAAACTCAAATGGCTATGGGCTAGTCATGTTGCAAGAATGTCGGTTACCCGATTGACATAACGACTCATAACGTGGATCCCCACAGATCATTTGCGAAACTGTAACCAGTAAAAAAAAAAAATGGTACGACGAACTGGACAAGTTATGGAAGTACTAGTTCCGACGCGCCCATGATAGAGAGATCTGGCAAATTTCAAAGAAGGTCTATGTCCATCGACGAGCGAAAAAAGGCTTCTGCTGCTGTTGATCATGTTAATGCTGACAGTTTTGGTTGACGGTTTCTAATAAGTGGAGCCCAAGCAGGTAAGTCTGAAGGCTCAGCCAGCGTAAGGCCATTACTTGCCTACTTACCACTGTTACTGTTACCGCCAAGTAGTTAACCGATTTAGAATGGAAGTAGGTGAAATCATCAGGCAAAGTGGCACAAGCAATCATTACAAAATGTTCAGGTAACCTTTAGTTAACCACCTGTCAAGAACCATTTGTCCAGCTGCTACCAAATTCACCCACCCACGCATAGAATTTAAGTTATAAATACCTACGTGTAATATCTAGAGGGAAGAGGTTGGTTGCGGTAGTTATCATTACATTTAGCGTCTTAGATTCTTATTAGCATAGTGCCGTAAAAAATAGCGAGATTTTGTACGTAACTTACCGATAAATTTATATATTAGAATATTCCTATTCAACATTAGGAATTAAATATTCAATATTAAAGGAACCTGTCAGAATGTAAGAAATGATTGTTTTTATCCTCAAGACAGCACAGTATATAAGGAAAAAAACGGGTGTTTGTGACATCGTAGAAACTATCAAAAACTCAAATGGCAATGGGCAGGCCATGTATCAAGAATGAAAGACAACCGATGGACATCACATCTCACAACATGGATCCTCAGAGATCACATGCAAAACCGAGGCCGACAGAAAGCAAGATAGAGAGATGAACTTGACAGATTCAGGAAATACTGGCTCTGCGATGCCCATGATAGGGAATTGTGACGAATCCTGGGGAAGGTCTATGTCCAACGACGGACGTTAAAAGACTGATAATGATGATGATGATGATGATTCCTTTCAATTTAGCTCACATGAGAGCCAAAGCTGCGTTACCTACACAGAAGCACAAAGTTCCAGCAGTCAGTCACGTACGTTTTACCCTGTCCTTCGCTTGAGGAAGAATTAAACAAAGGAGGAGAGTAAGACTTAAGTTCTCACTGAGCGTCAGCAGTCAGTCACTCAAGTTTTACACTCTACCTCTCTTTAATCAGTTTTAAAAAGAGGGTGAGTGGTGCTTCAACTGTAACTTTTTGACTTAACAGACGAATAAACCATCAAAATTGATGATACTGATCTTTATATGTATAGATAATCCATCATCTGTCATGGGAGGTAATACAATTTTAATAAACTGGAATATTATCTCCATTTGTAATATATCTTATTGGAACACACAGCATTTAAATAAACAATCAGATAATTTATTCGGACAAAATAAAATCAATAATCTATTCGAACAAATATCACTTAGGCCAACCTTAACTCTAAACCAAATCCCAAACCCACAGTTTACAGTAATTCAGCTTTAATTTAATTTCAAGCAGAATATGAAGATTACTCATCCCCATTAGATGCGTGAAAGTTGCTTTCCTGGACAATAGATGAATTATCCATGCATGAAATAATTAGCAATGTGCAGATGTCTTCTGTTATGCTAAGGGATTCAACTTACGAAGTGAGATATAATGTAATTAATGCAACTGACGTAGTGAAATAAAAGTCAAGTTGTAATGAGGTAATGAAAATGCTGGATTAGTTGAATAATACTACTATAAAAAACCAATAAAAGAGAAACAATCCATTTGTGGTCAACAGAACTCTTTTTTCAAGCTCACTAGGATGAAAATCTCAAGTATCGACGTTTATTAAATGCAATGTGTATATCCATATATTTCATATATGACATCATTTTTATAGCACTGCTAAACAAAAATATAAAAAATGTTAGATATACACGCACAAAACATGCACTCATACGCATATATACATATATATATATATTTATATATATATATATATATATGTATATATATATATATATATATGTATATATATATATATATATATATATATAGAGAGAGAGAGAGAGAGAGAGAGAGAGAGGTAAATAAACCTAACGTCCATACACTTTACTCTCAAGCCCGTCTCACTCACTACAGTTCATATTATATATATATATATATATACATATATATATATATATATATATATATATATATATATATATGGATAATGGGTCACTTTTGTTGTTAAATTTACTAATCTCTCATTGCTCAATACGTTGTATGGGTGAGGTAGGTGAGTGCGCCATGTTTCGATAAAATCAAATGATGTGTAGTACAAAATTACATCAATATGCAATACATTATTGTAATAACCAGTATAAAATAATAGACTGCACGTACATAACCTAAAGATTAGAGATCATAGCTTGAAAGGAAGTTGTGTTTAATCAAAACTGTTGGGGTGCCCAGTTAATATAATTGTTCGATTTGAAAATTCCTCAAACAGTTACATGGTGAACAACTGATGAAAAATAAGGAATCTAAACATGGTATCATAGTAAGGGAGTATATGTAAAATGTTGTGAAAGAAACGAAGAAAAAATTATTATGAAATGAGTGACTGAAGTGAGACAAAAGAATTCTTTGTTTATTGTTTAGAGCTGTGAAGCTTTCTTGAATACATATTCATATACATATATTTGTGTATGCGATGCCTTGGCTCAGCAGGGTCCTAAGTGGCGGAGACCACAGATAAATAGCGTATGTGGCGCACACACACACACACACACAAACACACACACACACACACACAAACACACACACACACACACATACACACACATATATATATATAACGCTCCCTTATTCAGGGTTGAACACATGAAGTAACTCGTTCATTGTAAGCTCATGCATGCTCTTTCAGTATAGGAAAAGACCATTCTGGTGGATCGGGGATATATGTGTGAATCAATATATTGCTTAAATTCAACCTTACTCACCGTCCAATTCCGTGAGGTGAAGGTCTCTAACCTACCTCATGGTACTGGATGCAATAATGGATAGTCTATAGCCGCACTGAACAGTTATAATATAACGACACAGCTGCCTATGGATAGCAAAATAATTAACGCTCCTTTATTCAGGGTTGAGCACTCTTTAAGAGATGTAAATTGTTCATTATAAGCTTATGCAATGCTCTTCCAATCTAGGAATAGAGCACTCTTGTGGATTGGGAATATTTGCATGAATAAATATATCGCTTGAATTCAACCTTACTAACTGTCCAGTTCCGTGGGGTGAAGGTTTCTATCTTACCTCGTGGTACTGGATGGAATAATTGATAGTCTATAGCCACACTGAAGAGTTGTAATACAACGAAACAGCTGTCTGAGGATGAAACAATAAGATATAATTATATTGTTCTGTTCATATTCATCTATCTCAATCCATTCGAACATAACCTCTCCAGAAATATTAATCTGTTTTTATCGGTTATATTTCTGTCTTGTGAATCATTTCATTTCATGTAATCAAAACTCTAGTTCATATAAATATTCATGTATATAAGGCCTGTTTGAAAAATATGCAGCTTTTTATACTAACGGGATTTTATGCCTCAGTTCACTTCAAAGTACTCTTCTAGTGAGTTCACAGTTAACGACTGTTCAAAACTGTCTGTGAAGTCCTCTCTTCTAATCGCTGCTTCGTCATGTGTCCCCTAATCTCATCCACGATCTGAAATATTCACGGGAAAAGTTGTAATTCATAGGGAGCCCA
>OY735239.1:5166623-5189123 GCA_963457665.1 Thysanoteuthis rhombus | reverse complement strand
TGGATGGTAGATCTGGTTAGTCACTCAGTAGAAACCGACACTTGGCCAATGTCTTTTAGCAGCATGATGCATTGGAGTGATCATTTAAAAATTTGAAAAAAGGTCTGTTCAACGAATAAGTGACTTCTCTTACCTTTAGTTAGGGCTGTAAAACTAAAACTCTGAATTTTCAAAGAAAACAGGTGCAAATAAGTGATCAATTTAGCATGAACTTACATCGTAAATTCGAACCTCACCAAGATCTTGTATGGGGAGGTTGAAGAGAAATTTTCTTTCATAGATATGATGAAGAGCAAAAATTTGAATTTCAGCTCTCTTGCTTCCATGGTATGGCCTGTAAGTGGTATGATAGGCAAGGGAGAGAGGAAATGTGGGCTGAAGACCCGAGGAGACTTACTGTCACTCAGCCTTCAGCAATGACCATCGGGCAACTGGTGTGAAACTGTAAACCATAGTATTGCCGTGGTCTACGAGAATGTAGAGAGGAGGGCTGGAGACTCGAGGAGACTTGCTGTCACTCAACTTCCACCGGTAACCACCAGGCAACTGGTGTGAGATTGAAATAATAATAATAATAATAATAATAATAATAATAATAATAATAATAATAATAATAATAATAATAATAATAATGATCATTTCAAGACTAATCGAAATACTACGAAATAAACTATCCTTGCACAATCATCGTTAAAAAATACAGATAGATATTCGCAGTAACCAATGAAATTCCCATGGTTTTTGATCAGAAACAATCACCAAGGATTAGAGATCAAATTGGCATTTCAATGTTTTATGTATGAGTCACCTTAATGTACAAAGCAAAGCAATTGCTTTAGATTTTCGGGTGGATTAAGCGATAGCAAATAGTTTTATTTTGCCTGTTTTCTTCTCAGTTTACATAAAGTTCGTTCAGGGTTGCCAAGATAAAGGAGGATGGGTGGGGCCAATCAGGCTTTTGGTTCCATCTTTCTGTTCACACTCTCCCTTACAACGTGGTCTTCAGAGCTGTATGCCTCATATAGAGAGAAAAAGTAATGTGGAATATAAATAAAGATGAGTATTATCGAACTAAAAGGCCAAATCAACGCAGCTGCGATAGATAGAAGAACAAAAACGAAGAGTAATTGGTTTTCTTATTCATCAACAACTCAAGGACAACGTTGTAGGATTCTCAGATCGCATAGCCAGTGTCACGTACGACTCTCAAAGAGGTATACACTGAACGTCCTTCAAATCTACGCTGCCACTTTACTGTCAACCAATGTAGAGATAGACAATTTCGACTTGAACTTCGTACTAAAAAAAAACTTGAGATTATTTCCACATAATCATGGGAGACTTCAACGCTCGAGTAGGACAAGGAAATGAAAGTTGTATCGTCAAGTTCAAATACAAAAACAGAACGGACGAGGTGAAGGTCTTATAAATTTTGTTAGTGCAAACAGATTCAAAATCACGAACACCCTCTTCAAGAAAAAAAAAAACGAATAGAAAATGGTCTTGGAGGAGCCTTAATAACGATACCATGAATGAAAACAAAATGGACTTGGAGGAGCCTTAATCACGATACCATGAATGAAATCAACTCCATCTTGGTAGACAAGAACGGCTCCATCAAAGATATTCCGGTCCCAAGTCAATGTTGGGAGTGACCATAGAACAGTCAGACGTAAAATCCAAATTAACATCAACAAAAGTAGTTGGAAGATGTTCCACACCCAAGTTCAACCATTAAACGTACCAAAAGAAGTCACCCGACCCCTAAAGCTCGAACAAAAATCAGATATGAACTTCTCATCGAACCAGGTGAGTACAAAAACGACATCAATGAGCTTAGAAACAAAATAACAACCTCTCTCATAGAAATCGCCATTATATTTGAACAGACGCCTCACAGCTCGATAAAGGGACGAAAAAAAGAGATACCAGCTCAACAAAACTTTCCACAGCCTGCTTCGAGATGATTTTTCGGGAACTTAACCGGGTAAATAAGAGAATATGAATAATCGGTTGATACCCAAGTGACCTCAGATTTGCAGTGGACATCGCCCTTTTTGCTGAGAAACTTTGGGACCTCTATATTATCGAATAACCAAATCCTCCCCAACAGAGACTTGCTTGACTTTATTTCAATTAGATTTGAGCATGAAAGAGTTAATCGAGAGGGTCCTTAAACTTTATATTTATATTACAAAAAGATCAATGTCAATACGAAGAGAAATACGTCCTGGAATTTGAAATTATCTCCCTTTTATCCTTCAGTGATTTTATGCCTTTTTCCCCCTTTCATTCAGTTCACTGAAGAGTTGTGTTATTTTTAATTCTATTCATTGGAAAGATTTTAATGAACCACTCATGATAATGGAATTGGGTGCCCGTTTAACAGATGTGCCTGGGCGGTCTTGTAAACTGGCCCAGTGGCGACAAACAAGGGAGTTTTTAAAAGCAGGAGATAGGTGCCGTTTCTCTGAAGTACAGAATCAGAAGAAAAATTCTTTTAGTAACAAAAAAAAAAAGATAAAAAAATGATGTAAATTAATTTCAAATGAATGAGGAGCGAGAAAATACCAATTGTCAAAAGACAACAACAATGATGTCACTGAAAATCCAAGTCTTATGTACTACCATTCAAAACAGTAGTAAATACTCTTGTTATTCCTTGTTTTCCGTTTAGTACCAGAGTTAGTACCAAATGAGAAAATATCCAGCAGAGGTGATACAAAGAGTCAATTACAAGCGTTTCAAGAAAGTAAGAATTAAGATGGTGTTAATCGTTTAGCTTTCTTTATTCCGAACGAAGTGGTTTACCTATGAATCATGTCAAGGAAAATAAATTCTTTTAAAATGATTTGAATCAGATGAGACTTAAAATTGGTAACCCATTATACCTAATCAGTGTTATCTAAATCGATCAGGTTACTTGCTGGATTGAAACACTTATGTGAGCTACGTATTTGGCGTAATGCTGTGTTAGGGGCGATCAATTGAAAATTGGAAGATGGGATGATCAATGAAAACATCAACTCTATCGCCTTTAGTTGAGTCGGTAAAAAGTCCGATTTGAAAAAAACAAAAAAAACAAGCGTGAACGTAGCCGGACACAAACTAAGGGGCCAGTTTAACATAATCAGGCATTGAAAACCGTTTTTCTAGACACAATAAAGAATTTAAATATTCAACTCCCTAAGTGTTTTGGTGTGGCTTGTACGTGCGACAGAAAGATAGATAGTCATCCAGTCAGTCAGGAGAACTGAACTCTAAAAAAGAACAATACTGACTTTTGTGGTTGATTGATCCTCAGAAGAGGGGGAAATCAAGCAAAGAATCACTCTAGGATGGTAAGCTTTCGGCAGAGCAAGCTTTACTTTCAAAATCCAGACGATCCCAATAATCCTAAAAAGAAGAGTATGCAGCCAATGCATTCTCCCAAGAGTCATTTATGTTACTGAAACATGGAACCTAACCAAGAGACAGACCAACAAACTGAGAAATATACAACGTGCACATGAGAAAATCATGCTCAACCTTACATGGAGAGATCACGAGACAGCACAGTATATAAGGAAGAAAACGGGTGTCCGAGACACCATAGAAACTATTAACAAAATTTAAATGGCAATGGACAGGCCATGTCACAAGAATGAAAGACAACCGATGGACATCACCACTCGCACTATGGATCCCCAGAGATCATACGGAAAACCAAGGCCGACAGAATACAAGATGGAGAGATGTACTCGCCAAATTCAGAAAAAACTGGCTCTGCGACACATATGATAGAGGATTGTGGTGAATCCTGGGGAAGGTCCATGTCCGACGGCAGACGTTAAAAGATTGATGATTATGATGATGATGATGTTGATGATGTTATGTAAAACCTCAAAACGAATTTGAATTCATTCAAAAGATGCTATTTGATTTATCTCAGGTCTCTATATATAATCGTGTACTCCTATTTCAACACAACAATATTTGTTAATTACTCAATATTGAATATAAATTAAGTCTCTCTAATACTCCAGGATATTAGCTCAGTCTGGTTAATGCATAGTGTTATGTAAAGGTTAGTTTACTCTTTAAAAGAATTAGTATCAAATCAAATGTTATTATAAATCCTTTACCCGTTAGCCTCAACGATACTAGCGTGATGTATTCAACTTACGGATGTTTTAGTAAATCTTTCAACAGATTTGATTTAATTACATATAGGAGGCAAAAGGTACGAATAGAATCTCAATACTCCTTCAAGCATACGTTCATTTAGAAAGGTAATTGTTATAAACATGAAAGCACTTTGTAAGTCTAGAATGGTCTATTAATTGTAACATGATGGACAATTAACATTGGTTTTTAGAATAAAGGACTTCGCTTTATAAATCATATGCCCTAACAGCATCTGAATATATGTGAATGGCTCACGCAAAATAGAATTAAAAGCTTTGCGAGAGTCGATATATTATGGTTGTGTTGAATGGATAACTGACACAAAGCGAAACAGGTGTGGTTAGTCACTCAATAGAAAACTGTTACTTTTGGCAACGTGTCATATTGGGGGTGATCAATTAAAAAGTGGAAAAAACCGTGATCAATGAGTAGGTTACGCCTCTCGCCTTTTGCAGGTCATTGATCACTAAGAAGTATGAATTTTTGATAACAAAAAAACAAACCAAAAAACAAAACAATACAAAAAACAAAATGAGGATGAACCCTGCCGGACACAAATTAAAAGATTAATCCATCATAAACTTGCATTGTAATTTAAATCATCACTAAAGACCTATTTAGGGGCTGGCGGTTAAAAAAAAAAATATATATATATATATATATATATATATATATATATATATATGTATATATATATATATATATATATATATATATATATATATATAATTAGGAGTAAATGCTTAAATTTCCAATCTTCGAGTTCTCTTGGTGTATACACAGCCAGTCAGTCAGAGAGCCAGTCAGCCAAACCAACTTGAACACTGTCATTTATGAGGATTATGCAAAAATTATTGAGTTTTTTTATTATTTTAAATTATAAAGTTTATTTCTAGAATAACTTATTACACAACTGTGTTCATCGTGTTAGATAAACATAATAGTATTAGTAAACGTGGTGGTATTAGTTAAACATAATAGTATTAGTAAACGTGGTAGTATTAGTTAAACATGATAGTATTAGTAAACGTGGTAGCATTACATAAACATAATAGTATTAGTAAACGTGGTAGTATTTGATAAACATATTTGACTGATAGGTTATTCTAGAAATTTACTTTTGAATTTTAAAGTTGAGATTTCATTCTATCTATTTAGAATAAGTTTGTAGGTGATCGTTATAAATCACTTGAGATGTTCAAATTACTTTCTTTATCATTCTGTTGTTAATCCATCAGCTTTTCGCGGTATGTTTCATATCAGGAAGTATTTTTATCCTATTTTTATGTGTCCCAGGTGTGAGAGTTCACTTTCACATGACTTTAGTAGTTTATGCCTAATTCCTCTCTTAAAAAAAAAATAGCGGATTTTAATCAATATAACTAAGATGTGAAGATGAAAAACGTTGTTCTTCAGGAGGCTGAGGTGGGATGGTAACAATAGAAATGTCAATAGTAATGCTGCTGCTACTATTATTGGTAATAACAGGAAAAATATAGCTATGATGATTGATTTTCATTTACCTGTGTGAGGGATATCAAATTATGTTTGGAAATTTTGAGCAATGCCAACATTTTATAGCTATCTCATTTTTTTGCGTTCAGTAAGTCTGTTTTTTTCTCAGAGGTGAGAAAGTCAACTTTTTCATTCATGCATAGGTAGCATGGGGCTTTGATGATATAGCATATGTGTGACGGTTTTGATATTTTCCATTTTACTGCAGGTGTGAGATTGCTGCCTGTTAAGCCCAAGTAATGTGTAGATAGTGATGTCTTGTTTTTGTATTTATCGCTCATAAAGGATGATGCAAGATTGACTGATCTTAATCATATATATATGCATATATATGTGCATGAATATATATATATATATATATATATATATATATATATATATATGTATATATATATATATATATATATATATATATATATATGTATATATATATATATATTAATGTTTTCACACATACTTACATTCTCCAAACATATATGTATATATGATTACAATATGCGAGATGTGTATATACTTCAGTGCGTGAAATATATTTACATGTGTGTGTGTATATATACTCTATATGCACATATATATATATATATATATATATATATATATATATATATATATATATATATATATATATGATTATAAATTACATTATATTTTATAGAAACTCTCATTTTGAAATGATCTTCCTTTATCACACAAAAAAGGTATTACTTGGCTAAGACAATTGAGGAAAATTTGAGTGCGGTAGGAATTGAACCTGCGGCCGATGGGGACACTGCTTCGACGTAGTGTTGCTCTTGCCATTGAACTAAATACCTGGCCGTAATGCAAAGGCCACCGAAAGTGTTATCACTTCAAATCCTCATCCCGTCTATTCTTAATGTATTCGTTCCTTTAAACCTTACAGTCATATAAGTCATAGATTCGATTCCTGCAGCAGATCCATTTTCTTCAATTGTTTATCTTACTCACGCTGTCAAGGCCAAATGATATAGTCACCGTGTTATGACAGGAGGTTATTTCAAATGAGAGTTCCCATATAATATATTGCAGTCTATAATCTTTCCGTCAGATCATACATCGATTCATATATATATATATATATATATATATATATATATATATATATATATATATGCACCTGTGAATATATGTACATGTAAATATACAAATATATATTCACATACATACTCAAACACACATAAATAAACTAGTATATATATATATATATATATATATATATATATATATATATATATATATATATGCACACTTGTTTGTGTGTATGATGTACATCCATATACATAGGTATATCATTAGATAGAAAATTCATGTCCAACAAAATGCAATATTGTAGATAACTAAAATAAAAATGTCTCTGAAATTATTACATAGGCAACACACATACACGCTCTCACACAAACACACACACACACACATATATATATATATATATATATATATATATAATTATCTTCACTTACACACTTGTGCATGTAAAAACTAATACGTATGCATCCATACGCACACATCTCTCTCTATCTCGATATATATATATATATATATATATATATATATATATATATATATATATATATATATATCATAATGGTACAATCAAGCATTGAGAACTGGTTGTGATTATTACCTGCGGACAAATCCGTTATATTTGGCTACGCTTTGTCTTCTTGAAAACTCAAGTCCGATTCAATTAAGAATTCTGCTTCGTTCAGCATTTGAAGGAGAAGAATCATTGCCCGGGGGCCAATTGCACACAAGTACAAGATTGCTAATCGAATTAGCACTAACCAAATAAACATATGTGCAGGAAGAGAATTGTTAATTCTATCATATTCAACACTAAATGTGCGAACATTTAAACCTGAAAACGAATAGAGGAATGTCTGTGTGTTAGTGCATTAGAGCATTTTTTCTATTGATGGACTCACGTATGCAAAGGAAGACGAAGGCGTATCCAACGATTCATAAGCAAATCTAATGATTAACACAAATAGATAAGCTAACATGCCAATCAAGGTAGCTTTCTCGTCTTCAGTTCGATCGGCTGTGGAGTCATATCCGTGGTACTAAACTAAGCAGTTGGCACAAGGACTAGGAATTAAGAACCTCTGTAGAAGGCAAAGTGGTTACAGTCCAAATCCCGTTGGATACTCTAGTTCTCGTCAGATCATCTATTCAGTATCGAGCCTGGACTTTATCTTAATGGTTGTCTGTCTGCTGTACGCAGTACGATGCTTCTGCGTCGTGAGAGGGTCTTATAGACAATTCTCCATATGTACCCTACCCTACGACACATTCAACGAGTAAGACGACTATACATACGTAAAAACGTACAAACAAGTATTTATATAGATATACACCTTATATTCTCATACGTACTAACACTTATACTTACGAACACACACACATATGCATGCATAATAATACATAAATATATTTTTTAAGTTTGTAGCCTGTCGCAGTTATAACCCGAATATTCATCTGAAATTTCCACTGTATGTTTGTTCAATGCTATTAATGGAAAACGTTGATGTAAATGCATTGATAAGAAAGGAGATTATGTCAAAAATTCAATATTTTCTAATATAAATACTGTTTGCATCATTAGACCGAGACTGTTGTTCTCAAACTTTGTAACACCACACATTCTCATGCTGAAATTATCTCCCAAGTATGCAACGTAAAATAGTCCAGATATGAAAAAATATATTCGGAGCCTTAAATGTGTTCACTACGGATATTTTGTCAGTTCTGCTTCCATAACAGAGTGGTTTCATCACTAGATTGTGGTATCTCAACTTTTTTAGCGACAGGTGAAGGAAAAAAGGTTATGAGTTCGTATATGGATATTATGACATAGAAGTTTCGTTGAGCAAATAGTTTCCGTGCTGCATAAGTAAAATATATTTCGTAGTATGCTCTTATGCAAATAAGTTTGATAAAACTCGGGGCTACGGACTTACGTATATATATATATATATATATATAGATCGATAGATGGATAGATAGATAGATATACGTACATGTGTGTGTGTGTGTGTGTGTGTGCGTATGCATGCGTAGTAGACGTACACTTCTGTATGTTCATGCATATATGAGTACGTGTGTGTGCTGGATAGTGAGGTCTAAAAAGAGAGACAAAATGAAATGGAGGGATAGAATTTATTTGTAGATCACCAGAAATTTAGATTTGCTATTATATAAGTAGGTATACGAAAACATGCATGCTCTATATCCAAAAACGTTTACGCAAAGATAAAACCAAGCGTACACATATTTTTCGAAAAAAACATGCAATTTTAATCTCAGTATTTGGCATAAATTCTCACAACTATTTTGCTGGAATCTAAACTACTACCAATTTGTCCACAAATTCTTTTTTTCCTCATAAAACGTTCTGTCTGTAATAGAATATCTCCAAATGAGCTCGACAAATTTCTACAAAATTGTGCAGAAGGGTGGCTAATGAGCTACGGAAGAAGTCATTTAATTTGGGGTATGGATCCATGCGCAATTACACTCACAGGTATTGGCTCTCTCGGTGCTCTCTTGGTTTATTTTATATGAATTTCTTTTTCGAAAAACCAAGTAATGATATTTTCCTGGTACCCATACTTATTTTCTTCGAAGTCAGCGCTGAAAATTCAAAACAGAAGATGAATTGAATTGTCAGTACGTGTATTCACACGCCATAGCACAAAAAAATCACTAAAATTCTAGATAACACGGGAAGAGAGCAAGTTTTGAAAGTGTGGATGACTCAGCAGCTATAGGCAAGCCACTGTTAACACAGAATCCTTATCTCTGAAAGATAACGTCCTACCAATATTTTGAAAGAAGAGACTGCGTCTTAAATATATTTGAGTGTTAACAGTTTTACTTGCATCTTTTGAATGAATACAGTGACTGCAAAATGTATCTGATCCCTTCCAAAAATATATATATTCTAACACCCTTATAAACCTTCAGATCTGGAAGAGAGGACGTAAGATTTCTAATTTCTGTACATAAATATCCAGTCTTCAATATTGTTGGAAATTTGCTACCAAAACTGTGAACAAAGGTTTCTTCGGTTTTCAAGTCAGTCAAGTTGGCTTGCTGAGTCTGTGTGTAAGTATATACGTGGAAAAATGCTTGGAAAATAAGATTTTTTAAGCCCCTTCAAATAGGTTTCTATTGAAGATTAACAATGTAAGTTTATACTAAATTGGTCATTATTTTGCGTGTGAGTATTTTTTGAAAACTCTGACATTTTAGTGATCACTGCTCGAGCTAAAGGCGAGAGAAGTAGTTATTGATGTAACTCTTTTCACATTTTCAAAATTGATCACCCCAATATAGCATGCTGCCAAAAGATACTGGTTTATATTGAGTGCTTCAATACCAATTTTGAAGCTGTATACTGATCTTACAATGGAGTTTTTGAAATGAGATACTTTTTGTTCTCACTGTGTATTAAGATCGTTAAACTTGTATTGAAATTGGAAAATTCTAACCGATTCTGTTCACAATATTTACTCAATTTGATATCAAATTGAACAAAGTCTTCTGTATGACTCATAGTTCGTTCAGAATTCACAAACTCCCCAGGGAAACGAAGGTCTTATAGATTTAAAGCACGGAAAATTCCGTGCTAATAAAATAGTTTTTTTAAATTTTTTTTAAACGTACCTTTGGACCAAGGTAGTGAAGTGCAAGTGTAAGTATTTAAATTTTAGTTTCATGCAGTCAATGTGAACATTTCTCCAGAAAGCAATAGAATTCGAAGTTCAATTCAGAAATTTCGAACCAATTTTATATACAATGGTTACTTAATTAAAATACCGAATGGATAAGGTCTGCAATATAACTCATAATTCATTCACAATTATGAAATGATAAATTGCTCACATGTCATACATAAATGGTATTTCCTTATTTTAAGCAGCATCGATCTGGTATCATGAAATGGTTTGTAACAAGCTCTAAAAGAGAAATAGAGTTATGAGCAAATTGATCATAACAATCATCTTTTTAACGTCCGTCGTTGAACATAGACCTTCCCCAGGATCTGCCACATTTCTTTATCATGGGCGTTGCAGAGCCAGTATTTTCTTGATTTGTTTAGTTCATCTCTCCATCTTGTTTTTTTGTCGGCTTCGATTCTGCATGTGGTCTCTGGAGATCCATGTTGTGAGTCGTAATATCCATCGGTCCTCTTTCATTCTTGAAACATGACCAGCCCATTGCCATTTGTGTTTTCTAATGGATTCTATGGTGACCATAGCAATAAACACTCGTAAATAAATAGTAAAATTGCAATACAAGCCGTCACGTGACCAACATGAAGGAGAAAAGAACATATTCCAATCTAAAGAACTCCTTCATCTATCCCCAAATTCATTAATTTCCTTTTTGGATCACGATTCAGCCTTCCACCAAAGTTACATTGTGAACTTTCAGAGATATTGTGTGGACAGACAGTCAGAGATATGGATGCGAGTTGATATGTTAACTTCTATCAACTTCGTTGACAGAGGTAAGCGATTATAATAATGAAACTTTCACAGATAAATTGTAAAATAACGGGTCTGGTTAGCTAATCAATTGAAACATCCACTTAACCGACATGTAGAAAAAATTCAATAGATATATCTCAATCAAGAGGAAAATCCTCCATCCATCCCAAAATTTACTAATTTCTCTCTTAGTCCACGATTCAACATTCTACAAAGTTACATTGTGAACTTTCAGAGATATTGTGTGGAGAGAGAGAGAGAGAGAGAGAGAGAGAGAGAGAGAGAGAGAGAGAGAGAGAGAGAGAGAGAGAGAGAGAGAGAGAGTCAGATAGACTGACACAAGAAGTAAATGAATAATCGAACATATGATAATGAATTAATTTGAAACTACCAACAAAAATTGTCAAAGTAGATTTCTTTAGTTTTAAGTTTCTCTGACTGGCTCTATGTATCACGCATACTTGGAACAAAGGAGTTATAGGGCTAAAAATTCAAATATTTTACTCCTTATGATGTCTAAGAAACTGATTTTCTGCTTTGAGAAGAAAATCTTTCAATAGTTTTTTTTTTAGTGCAGGGGGTTCAATTTACAATGCAATTGCATGCTAAGTTGATCCCCTATTTTGTGTCCAGTTGCAGCCAGGTTGTGTTTTTTACAACTATTTCAATGATCACTGTCTAATAAAAGGCAAGTGACTAACTTATTTATTGATCACTATTTTCTCCAATTCCCCAATTCATCATTGCTGCTGAAAGATGTTTGTCACGTGACGGTTTCTAATGAGCAACTAACCAGACCTGTCTCTTTTGTTTCTTGATCATTTGAAAGGAAGACAATATTGTCAGCCAGGTAAGTACAACGTAACTATAGGTAGGATTCACAACGACAGCATTTTAATTCACTTGCTGATTAACCACCCTACGGTCGGGTTTCCGTTAAATGCCTTCTTTACTCAGTTGACATTTTGAAGAAATAAAATGCTATAAACATACCCCACAATTCCATGAATTACAACAAAAAGGTTGGTGGCCATTGCTTTAAGTTATAAAGAAAAATTGGATGAATAAAAGCAAGACTAGTCCATCAGGTTCGTTTCTTTAAATTCCACACCAGCTTCTATCCTGACTGAAGATGATTACTGCAAAACCTTTGTATTGTATACGTAATTAGTAAAAGAATATAACAAATTTATTCTTTTCATAATGAATGTTATCATCTATTAGAATGGAATGAACCCTTGCATATCTGTATGATACATTTTATAGATATGCAAAGCATGATAATTCAGCTCAGACGGTCAGAGATAAGCCTACCCCTCAGGTGTTCGTAATTTCAAATCATGGTATCCGTATGTTACCTTTTGCTCCCTCCAAAACGTTGAGAATTGTTCAAGTTGTTCTTGTTATAATTATGGTACGAAAAACAACAAAATCAACTTCAGACCTGGATTAAAGTTGGACAATAAATATTTGAACCACATGACAGTTCTAAAGAATTTTAAATATTGTCAGTGTGATCGTTATATAATTCGACTTTTATGAAAAAACAACTCAGCCCGACATGAATGTAACAATAAAACAATTTTCTCTTTCGTCTCAAGAGACGCAACTATTTCACTTGAGACAATTGGGAAACAGTTCAAATGGAATGTATTTAGAAGATCTTGAGTGAAAATTACCGCTCAGACAATATCTCTTTATATTCAACACTATTTCCAGTGTTAGAGAGAAAAGAATGAAAATGTCCCCAGCGTGCACACACCTTACATTTCTAAAACTGTATTTTGTCTTCTTCATCTAATTATTTCGCTAATGTGCAAAATGTCAGTTGTCAACAAGACTCTCTTTAGATTTTCGATGAATATGATTTTCAAAATATGACAAGCTTGTTACAACAGAAACTGTCAACCAAATCTGTCAATATCGATATAATCAACATCAGCGCAGGTTTCTTCAGTTCTAAGTGGTTACGGCTAGCTGGTTGGCTAGCTACGTACTTGTCTTGTGTACAAGTCAAAGCAAAGGAGTAAAATAGCTGAAAAATTAATCATTACTCCTCATATTTCACAAAAACTGTAAAGTTAGATTTTTTAGTGTAAGTCTTAATTTATGACCGTAATTTATTCTAAATCAGTCCCTTATTTTTTGTCCTGCAGTTTTCACATTTGTTCTTGAAAATTCTGATTTTTAATATTCATCACCCAAGATAATGTGAGAGGAGTAATTTAATCATGGATTTGCGCTTTTTCCCATTTATCAATTGATCACCCCCAACACGGCATGTATTCTAGATATGTTGGTTTCGTGACGGTTTCTATTGAGTGACTAACCAGAACTGTTTGTCTTTATCTAATTATTCTTGTAATGTTTAAAATGTCAGTTGTCGACCAGACCGACTGTATATTTTCCTATGAATATGATTTTCCAAGTATGACAAGTTTGTTATATTTTAAAATAGCTTTTTGTGCAAATCGGCCGTCGTCTTGGTAATTCACACGACAAATTATATTTGCCAATTAAGATACATTGATTCCCTGACGCACTTGTGTCTTATAATGTCATCATAAGAAGTGATGCTGTAGAATCAAAAGGCTCGCTTGGATGGCGTAATGGTTAGCACGTCTACCCACAAGCAGAAACTGTCAACTCAAGCTCTCCACATAAGCATGGGTTTCTTCCAGTGTTAAGTGGGTCTTGCTTGCTGGCTGGTTGGCAATATCTTTTGTATGAATGTATTTTTCATCAAAATGAAATAAGCCTGTGTCTCTGTGTGATAAATTTTCGTTGATATCTGTAACTTGTCAAGATAGAAAAGGGTAAATGTTTCAATTTTGAGGGAGAGAGAGAGAGATAGAGAGAGAGAGAGGGAGAGAGAGGGAGAGAGAAAGGGAGAGGGGGAGACAAAGAGAGAGAGAGAGCAAGAGAGAGAGAGAGCAAGAGAGAGAGAGAGAGAGTGATATATATATATACATATATATATATACATACATATATATATATATATATATATATATATATATAGAGAGAGAGAGAGAGAGAGCATAAACGTGTTAGTTCCTAGTTGATCCTGGTGATTATAGTGGTGGTGTCCCTTCGATTGTCTTGCATTCTGCCAAGGGGTGGTCATGAAAACTTTTTTCCAAAAAGTCCTCGTCTCGACCAGACTGGAAATTTGGAAGAGATGATCAAGCTGACACATACATCAAAGACCGAGACTTCCTTAGCAGCTGTCATACTGGGTGTCTCTTTAGAGACAAAACATGAAACACTTTACCAAATATCAATAAAGGTGATCTTCATCATCGACCGACATACTGAAATGTTAATAGCATCCCTTTATCAGTGTGGCCAAATTAGATGATTTTCGTCTGAATCTAGATGTTTTAAATCTAAATTTAGATGTTTTTGCTTTTTTCTGGAAAATCTGGACGCTTTTTTGTAATTCTGATGTCATTTGTTAGTCAATTTCGGATTTAAATTTGAAAATAAAGTTGGTAACACAGCACCAAGTAGATCTTCACACAAAAAAATAACTAGTGCATCTATCGTCTCCGTCTGCCTGGTTGGTTGATTATGTACGTGTAGCACACACAGGCTGCACCAATGGAGGTACAGGGCTGAAAACTAAACATGTACTCATATAAGTCTTTTTTGCTGTTGTTCGAAAATAGGTTTGTCGTGGCGGATTCAATTTGCAATGTATGTTTAGGCTAAATGGTCCATTTTGTGTCCGGCAGCATTCAAGCTTGTTTTTCTAAATATATACTGGTCAAGTTAGTCACTCAATAGAAACGCTCATGTGACCAATGTATTTTGGTAGCCTGTCGTGATGGGGTCGATTGAAAAAAATGAAAAAAATGTGATCCATAAATACGTCATTATTCTTGCTTTTTGTTGCGTGGTGACCACTAACGAAAGTTCAAATTGAAATGAAAAAAAGGAAGTTGAACAAACGTGAATCCTGCCAGACACAAACTAATTAACTAATGTAGCATAAACTTACATTTCAAAATGAAGCGCTACTAAAAAATTATTCAGCACAGTACATCCGGAAAAAGGCAAGAATCAGGACATCATAGAATCAATTAAAAATCTCAAATGGCAGTGGGCTGTCCATGTTGCAAGAATGGCAGACAACCGATGGATATCGCGACTCACGACATGGATACCCTGAGATCACATGCGCAACCGAAGCCGGCAGAATATTAAATGGTGAGCCAAACTGGACAAAATTAGAAAGTACTGGCTCCGCAACGCCCACGATAGAGAGGTGTGGTGAATCTTAGGGAAAGTTTATGTCCAACGACGGACGTTAAAAGACTGATGATGATGATGATGATGATGATGATGATGATGATGGTGATGATGATGAAAAATCTATTTTGGGGGTGAATAACAGAAAATCAAAAATACAGGAACCTTTTTAGATATATTGAAGAGTATTTTTTCAAAGAGATTTCAACCTTTTTGCTCCGTCGGTGTGGCTTATTCCCACGACAAATACATTGATAGATAGACGGACAGCCAGCCACTTTGAAAACTAAAGAAACCTGTCTTGACAGTTTATGTGATAATTTTGGTTCATAGTTTCTAATTACTATACCATTCCGACATCACTTTTGTTCTATTAGAGTAACGGGGACATTGATTTTTTTGAGCCGTCGAAATAGAACATGAAGCTGAAGAACCTCTAGTCAAACGTTAAGGCGTTAATCTTCCGGTATTGGAATCGGGGTTTTTCGTCTCTTTTCTTGTTTTTTCAAAAGCCGAAAAATAATTGTTTCTATTGGCAAATAGTAAATTAACCAACTGCGTATCATGATACCGTTTCGAAGCCATTTTTGTTTCATTATAGTAAGGAGCTGGGTTGGATAAAGGGATTTTGTACCTCGTAACACATAATTCTGAGAGATTTAGTTGATGGCACAGATCTTACAGATTGTTTCAACTGAAATTTCGAATCACCCAACCAATAAAGAACTTAATGAGACTCTCAGTGTTTATTTATCTCTGGAAAGTAATCAAGATCTCTTATTCTACACCCTTCTTATCACCATCCGTTGTGTGAGTTCTCATGTCCTCGCTAACGGTGAAATGTTACTTTTTATTCTTCTGCTTATATCGGTCCCTGAAATGAGCAACTAATTCTCTCTTAATCAGAGTTTCAGCTCTGACAAGAATTGATTCTTTTTCAGCAACTGGAATTCCCTCATTAACATGTTTCCTCGTGAGTTGCATTATTTTGTAAATGTTTTCTATGTTTTGCACCCGTTGGCGAAATGGTTTGCTTGTTTGTTCGAGGATTTATCTTGTATTCTCTCGATCGAAGATAGCAAACTTCGATTTAGATTCCTGCACTCCCATATCACTCGTTGTTCTGTGACTCCCTGACACTCTCAAAAGAATAGGAATAAACCGGAGAATCACTCTAGGAAGGCAAGTCTTCGGTAGAGCAAGAAGAACATCCAATTAGTCTCAACAAGACGAGTCTACAACCAATGTATCTTTCCAATAGTCACCTATCAAGCTAAAACATGGAAACTTAACAAGAGACTGAACCTCAAACTGAGAACCATAAAACGTACAAAAGAGAAAATTATGCTCAAAATCACATGGAGAGATCCCAAAACAATACAGTATAATAGAGAAAAAGCAGGAATCAGGGATAACATAGAATCCATTAGAGAACTCAAATGGCAATGGGCTGGTCATGTTGTAGGAATGTCAGACAATCGATGGACATTAAGACTCAAACAATGGATCTCCGAAATCATACGTAAAACTGTGTCCGGATAAATAAAAGATGACATGACAAACTAGTCGATTTCAAAAATGATTGGCTCCAAGGTAAAGACGTCTGACAAACCCAGGGGAAGGTCTATGTTCAACGACAGACTCTAAAAGGCTGACGATGGTATGTGGTTGGAAGAACCAGACAAGTTTAGAAAGTACTGGCTCCACGATGCCCATGGTAGAGCGGTCTGACGAATCCTGTGAACGGTCTATGTCCAACCACGGACGCTAAAAAGCTGACGAAAATATATGTGCTATGACGAACCAGATAAGTTTCGATAGTAACGGTTCCGCAATGACCATGATAGAAATGTCTGGCGAACCATGGGGAAGGTCTATATCCAATGACGAACGTTAAGAGGCTGTTGATTTGGTGTTAGTACGTTACCGCGCTCTTCCAAATCCTTGTAAGGGAGGCTCATTACATAATTTGAGCTATCGAAATGAGATAATGAGCAAAAAGGGTTAAAAAAAACAAACAAACAAGCCGACAACTTCTGGTTTAAACGTACGAAACTAAGCATCAGTTTATCCATACTGGAAGTGGAGATCTTTCGTCTGATGTGTTTTTTTCTCTCAAAGACTGAAAGAAATAATTGTTTCTTTTGGCAAATCGCAAATAAATAGCAGACAACTTAGCACAGCCAGAGTGAAAAATCTTTTGTACTCTTTCATCTCGGATGTATACACAGCAAAATAAGGTCCCGTGCGGAATCAACATCAAAGGAAATACTGGAAACATTCCAGAAATATCAGGGCCTCTCCTCTTAATCTATCCCTGCAACCCAATCCAAAACTGAATGAGATCACACACGCTTACACACACACAGATACATTCACACACACACACACAAACACATTAACACACACACACGTTTACTCACACAAATGCACTTTCATCGACACGCACTGAGACATAAACACACACTGACACACTCCTGGCATATACAGATATACGTGATAGTCATGCAAATTAATATTCCACTCGTCGTACAGATCTATGGCTTGGAAGTATTCGAGCGTCTTCTTTCCAGTGCAGCCAATCAAGCTATTTCAAATCTGAATTTAGATGATTCTAAAGAGCGGAAGTCAAGGGGGCAATTAATGGAGACTATAGAGAAAAGTCTATAGTCTATTCTCAAAGGATATTCTGAAAATCGCTGATCCCAACTTAACACCGCACTATGTTGTTTGCTGGCTAATATATCTGGTGAAAGTCAATGTACAATGGCCAGCTGTCGGGTAATCGCAACAAACATGCAAATTTTCGTCTATTTTAGTTAGACTTTTGTCAAACTCCGAAACTTGAGTTGACTTTATTTTTCAATCACAAGAACAACAAGAACAATAAGAACAATCTTCACTAAAATGACATGAATAAACCTATTTGAACTCATAACCGACTGATTGCTAGGAGGCTGTCCCATTGACTAAGCTAAACTGACAAAACTTAGGAGTTGACTTGATTTTTCTTCAATAACAATCACCAGAACAATAAGAACAATCTACACTAAAATGGGGAGTGTAAACTGATCTGAACTCATGACCAACTAATTGCCAAGAGGCTGTCTTACTGACTAAGCTAAATTGACAAGACTTAGAAGTTGACTTGATTTTCCTTCAGTAACAATTACAAGAACAACAAGAACAATCTTCACTAAAATGGGGAGTGTAAACTGATCTGAACTCATGACCAACTAATTGCCAAGAGGCTGTCTTACTGACTAAGCTAAATTGGCAAGACTTAGAAATAAGCGAAAAATAATCTTCAATAAGGTTGCAGTTGGAATAAATGTAAGAATGAAGTTTGACCCTCCAGCAGCCAGTCTTCTAATCTACGTTTTCATAGGAATTCTATTCTACTGCTGCCTACGTCATCTAGTCGTTATCATTTCTTCTGAGTTTGACTTCGTTGCTTGTCAGTTGGAACTACAATGCGATGGCAAAAGCGTTGCATTGGTTCTGATTTATATAACTTTGCACAGGTAAATGAAACGATCAAGTGTTGTAAGAAACGGTTTGAGAAAGGGAAACTGGAATTGAAATACCAATTAACTGGTGACTGTGACTCCGCTCTCCCATTACGTCAACTGTTTATGACCGGGATTATTTTATTCGACAAGGAGTCACTGGAAAGAAGTCCTATAGTAACGGTTAATCTATGTGAGTTATTATTTAGGCATGTCTAGCCAAGGATCTTTCAACTCCATCCTTGAGATGCCGTTATGATAGGCGATGTTTACAACTCTTGGTAGTTAATTAGTTTACCTATTTTGAGTAAATATCATAACCTACCAATGTACAATGAGTGGATATGCGCTGAGCAACCCTAGTGATGAAAAGTAAGCTGTTTACTTTATATACTGGACACATAGCGCAGTGGTTACAGCATCAGACAAATTACTGTAAAGTAATCTGATGGTTCTAGGTTCGATCCTAGTGTGAGACAGTATAACAATACTACCAATGCTAAGAGGGGAGTACGGTCAATATACCCCCGTCTGATATATAAAGGGTTCGGTTCGTTACTTTCCAAATGATAGAGTGCAACGGCCGAAACGTTGTATAAAATCAACCAGGATGAGGATGGTCCGAATATCAATATAAATAATAATACTTCATCTCAAAAATTCCGAGATATACTAACAATGTCCATGTATCAAACAAAAATTGAATGGCAAATAACTTTTCATCCCTAACCTCTCTATCATGGGCCCCGGCCACAATTACATATATGATCTCTGGGGACCCATCTTCTGAGTTGTGATGTCCAACAGTTGTCAAGTCTTGCAAATGGCTGGCTCATTGCCATTTTAGTTTTCTAATGATTTCTATGTTCTCTCAGACTCTTTTTTCGAATATACTGTGTTGTCTTATAATCTCTCCATATGATGTTGAGCATGATTTTCTCGTGTGTACGTTGCATGGTTCTCAGATTAAGGGCAAGTCATTTGGTTAACCTCTGTGTTTCAACTTCTTATGAGACCATCAAGAGGATGCATCAGTTGTAAGCCTTTTTTTAAGACGTTGAATTTTTTTGGTCTTGAAAGTTGAGCTTGCTCAACCGAAAGCTTGCCATCCTAATATGATTCTCCATTTTATTTCTTCTTTTGAACTTTTCACGATGATTTGTTTTTCTCGGTAGTTTTAGTGATTTCCTTTCTCTATCTCTGCGTTTTCGATTTTGATCGTTATGTCATTGTCTTCAACATGTTTGTTGTACATGACATTCGTTTTGCTGAAGTTCATGTCGAGGCCAATGTTCTTGTCTTCTTCCTTTAGTTCGTTAAATAACTGTCCATCAAAAACCAGACTGCTCGAACTTAATGACATCTTACTGATGCATTCAACAGTCGGGACAGCTGGAGATCATCACAAGATGTGACCTCAATCAACTCAATAAATATTAATCCAAACCAAAGCAAACCAACTAATCCGAAAACAACTGAAGACTTCTCAACCCGTGCCGCATTCGTGCCAAACATATTTATAAAATATGTTTCAGATTTACTGATAATTGAACAACCTGAGCCATCATAGATGGTAGGCAAAAGGTTCTATCTTTTTTGAGTGTGTTTTTTTCATCAGTATTTGTCTGTGTATTGTATTCTTCCTGGCCAACCCTTTTTTCACAGACATGAAAATTGGCACCAATCCTTTCTTTAGGTTTTTTTTCTAAAACTGATCCTTTGAATTTTAGAAAGGAAACGTTTTCTTCAGCATTTGCGGGGTGGGGGGCTTATTTCCTCAGAAAATAGTTATTGCTATTGCTCTTTTTTCTCTATTTTAGATGTTTTCCAGTTTACAAGACCAGTGATGTCATAGATAGAATTTGTTCTGACCATATTTATTCTTCGATAGAATCTTTTGGAGAATAACTGTTGTCAGAATAAATTTTATTTATGAAATCATTGGAAGACATCTAAGACAAAGTAAAGACACGGAGACAAACTTCTATTCTCCAGAATGTAAATGTTCATAATACATCCATCAAAATAAGGCCCTAGAGGTTAAAAAAAGCTTTCACTCTCTAAAAATAAAACCATTTTCGAAGGGGTCTAGTCGATTAGAGACCAATTTTCAACTTTGTAGACAAAGTAGTATGGCTACGAGCGTCAGAACACTCGAGTACATTTACAAACACATGAATAGAAAACAGGATAAAACTCCTCGCCATCTTTGATGGCTATGTTTTTTATGTATTCTATATAAAATAACTATGATTAGTAAAGGTAAAAATTCGTTTATTATTTTTTGATTACTATCACAGAATAGCCGAATATTTTCTTCATAAAAGGGGACTTGAGTTTTCTGATTTTTAAATCGACTGATCTACACAACAGTATTACTAAAATCGGAATGAAGAGGAGGATGCCGGAATCTCGAGGCGAATTGCAGTCATTTGGTAACCAGTGTGAGTAACCTGTTACTACAGTAGTGAACATCAAATAAGTGAAATGACTTATAAACTCGTTAGATAATCGTCTAACCTCGTTTTTACCCACATGATTAGGGGGTTCCTTGTATCCCATTCAAAAATAGGCCCTAGCCCTTTATGAACAACAAATTAATATTTATGAATCAACGTACTATCCACAATATGAATGTTACAATGACTAAATCAATTTTTCAAAGACTTTATGTTCCGATTTACGCATCAAAACACTTGTCTTACGAAACATTTTTCAAAATTCTTGTTACAAAAGTATCAAATAAGGCTATGTCGCTATGATAAATGCCGATAGAAACATTTAATATTGAGCTGCATTATCTTGATTGAACATAGTCCTCCTATCCAGTAGTGATGTGTATTTCTTTGGAAATGTTTTCATTTCCCCTTCGTTTGATTGCCGGTACCGGTCATATACATAGTATTGCACTAAATAACAATAATATACAATAATTATGAGCTTTAATTTTCATTTAGTTAGTTCGCTGAGTGTAATCGAGTAAAAAAGCAAGTGTAAATATAAGAGCTATGTATCCTCATCTATGTGTTTTGTGAATAGGATGTGTATTTTTATTCGTAGGAACATCAGTATTTCTGTAATTCAGTTTTACTTTTGCTTTTATTTCGAGGCCATTTGTGTTCCTGCTTACGATGGATTGTTGTGTGAATTTCTGCTCATCGAAAGTATTATCCATGTTATAGCCGACACCATGGATTAAACCGCGAAAAATAGTGTGGAAAATCCAACTTTTACACGAGTCTATACGGTAATAATGATGAAATGAGTTAAAAGACGGCAGGAGATGGAGAGATAAGTTGAAGCAGGATAACTGTGTCTAGTAATTGCTTTATTGAAAACATCACAGTCAAGCCTAGCACTGCAATTTCGAATTCTTTTGGGGCTATAAGAGATAATCTCTGAATGAAACAGCTTTTTATCGTTGGTACGTTAATTTTTTCTTTATTCGCCGTGTCAGAAGAGGAAAAGGGAAAAGTGGTGTACGAAAAGGTAGGTGGAGAGTGGAAAGAGTGAGAAGAACGACAGGGTGGGAGTTATGGTAA
>OY735239.1:5159123-5164123 GCA_963457665.1 Thysanoteuthis rhombus | reverse complement strand
TATACATATATATATACGTGTGTGTGTGTGTTCGTGAGTGTATGTGTGCTAATTTGGCAACATAAGGAATTACTCTTTTAATGAACATTGTTATATATTAGACTAGTCATACAAGAATAACGTGACAAAATGTTTCCTAATCAAAAATATCTCTACAACTATCACATTTTGTCAAACAATGTATATTTTTTCTGTCGGACACAGTTTATATTCGAATCCCCAAAACGGTCACAGGGTAAACAATTGACAAACTCAACAAGACAGTTCACAAATAGTATCATACAGTTTATTTTTGTTTAAAACGTAAAAGGAATAGAAAATAAATACCATTAACGGATATTAGGGAATGATTGACTGCAATGACAGAAATTGAAGGAAAGATTTTTTTCATATTGTAACAGTTTAGAGAAACAGATCTCTCAATACAATATATATAGTGAGTAAGCTCGTCCTTTCAAAAAATTAAATGATGTGTAGACAAGATGATACCAGATCACCCAAACTCTTCATAGCCTACCTCGAAATGATCGTCAGAAGACTAGACTGGAAGAGTACAGGAATCAGAATGACTGGCAAATATCTGAGCAACCTCAGATTTGCAGACGGCATAGTCATTTTCGCAGAGAAACTGCACGACCCCCAACTAATGCTAGATGAACTACATGAAGAGAACAAGAAAGTTAGCCTACACATGAACTTCAGCAAGACGAACATCATGTACAACAACCACGTCGGAGAAAAAACATGAAGATCAAAATCAACAGCACAGACCTGGAGAAAGTAAACCACTACATCTACCTAGGACAACAAATCTCCATGAGATTCTCAAAAGAAGAAGAAATCAAACGCAGAATTGCTCTAGGATGGCTAGCATTTGACAAAGCAGCTCAACCTAAAAAAATAATAAGATCCCATTAATCCTAAAAGGAAGAGTATACAACCAATGCATCCTCCCGATTGTTACTTATGGAGCTGAAACATCGAACCGAACCAAGAGACTGACCCGCAAACTGAGAAGCATGCAGCGTGCACATGAGAGAATCATGCTCAACCTCACATGGAGAGATCACAAGACAGCTCAATATACCAGAAAGATAACAGGGATGGGAGACATTATAGAATCCATAAAGAAACTCAAATGGCAATAAGTTGGTCATGTTGTGAGAATGAAAGACAACCGATGGACATCATGACCCACAACATGGATCCGCAGAAACCAAATGCGAAACCGAGGCTGACAGAATACAAAATGGGGAGAAGAACTAGACAAATTCACAAAATACTGACTCCACGACACCCATGAGAGATAAATGGAGCGGATCCTGGGGAAGTCAATGTCCAACGACGGACGTTAAAATGAGCAATCATAATGAGCAATTAGCCCTTCCCGTTTTAGGCACAGCATATATTTTTTTCAAACAAATCAAGATTCACTCTATTTTCTGATAAATCATCGAACGATCTCCTTGGCAAACTCAGTCGCCTGACCTGAAAACTATTGAACACATCTTGGCAATATTATATAATGTTTTGCGTGAGATGTCTAGAAAGCCAGCAGCACATTCAGATTTACTTAAAACTGCGATTCAGAATCCATTAAAACTATGCTAAGACGAGTTGTTGCTCTTAAAACAACTAAAGGAAAGTGAACATAATATTAAAAAAGATAGTTTGATATTAGTCAAACATAACATATTTGCTTAAAATTTCATTTAGTACTGTAAATGCTCAAAGAAAGTCGATACTAAACTTTGTCTAATCTTAAGGATTATTGGATTCATCTTGTTTTTAAAGGTTGAGCTTGCTTTGCCGACGGCTTGCCATCCTCGGGAGATTTTCTGTTTGATTTCTCCTTTTGTGGGTTTCATAGAGATTGGTTGTCCTTGGTAGATGTAGTGGTCTACTTTCCCTAGTTTTGCATCTTCAATTTTGACAGTTATGTTTTTATTCTTGATGTGATTGTTGCCCATGACTTTTGTTTTACTGAAACAGGGTTTCCACCAAGCAGTTCGTCTATACATTGAAGCAGCTGTATGTGGATGACACAATTCAAACTTTTTCAACTACTAAAATGAAGTCCCCAGGATGACTATGATGCTGCAATTATGTTTTTTTAATTTTTACGTCTGTGGACTTTAACTAAGTTAAAAACTTTATATATAAGAGAGAGGTATGCTCCAGTGTTGCGTCACTGACCCTAACAGGTTGGAGATAGAAAGAAAGAGATCCTTATCCATGGATATATATACATATATTGGTTGATAAAGATGGTTTTTCGACTGTTTTTGAACCAATTAAAAAAATTCTGCTACCTCAGGAGCTTTTGAACAAGAGTTGTTCTCAACATAAAATGGTTTGGTCCAACGGTTTGTTCATATCTGAACTTTATCAAGGAAAATGATGTCTCTTATGAGAATTTCAATCGTAGGTTCTTAAGATTTCTGGGTGGATATGTATTCACTGAAATAGTACTATGATCAGATAGTTATGTACGATACGTCAAATAAAAAATATTGTAATTGCACGTCTCTTATATATATATATATATATGAAATTTTTTCTTCTCATTTGAAAATCTTTTTTTAATGAAACAGAATGTATAACCTTTTTTTACTCATTTTATAACCATTCTACCGATGATATTGAGCAATCTATTTGAACAGAGATATACTTACAACATTAATAGATATACACTCTTGTTGCATATCAATTATCATTCTTATATATATATATATATATATATACATATATATTATTATTATTATTATTATTATTATTATTATTATTATTATTATTATTCTATGCTTCAATTGACTTAAAAGAACGACCTAATCGAAATAACTATTACAGATATATGGAAACAGACCACAAGTAGAACAATCTAGCAAACAACTAAGGTCATGTAAAAGCGAACCCTTACATAGCAGAACAAATTCAAGTAAGAATAAAATACTTACAGAGAGGAAACTTAGAGGAAACAAAGACCTGATGTTTTAACAATATACGGATAAACAAAAAGCCGTCAGTATTTTTGCTTATCTATAATTTAAAACTACCGGCAAGCATAGTATCTCTACGATGTAACACAGATAAACTTAGCAAGTAATGACCAACCACTAAACAGAGAAGAGAAAAAAAGTAAAGGAAAAATGTATGAATAGGATAAGAGGAAAATTGTACACCCTACAAAAATAGTGCTAACCCGCCAAAATATCCCAAATAGGGATCTAAAATAAACCAAAAAAACAAAAACAAAAAAAACACCGAGACATTCACTTGAAGAGGCCGAAACAGGGCAGAAATATAAACGTGTTTGTGTTTTCCAAATCCTTTCTTTCATCATATTTCAAGCTCTACTCTAAATTAGTCTTTGCTGTTGAATGTATCGAGCACTTTATGAAATAAACCAATCACACATCGGATATTATATCATACCATATTTCTGGTCGTGTATATATATATATATATATATATATATATATATATATATATATATATTTACACACACACACACACACACACACACACATATATATATATATATATGTATATATATATTACTGACTTTGTTTTCCTACTGCCACAAGAATAACAAGAACCATGCTCATCAAATTGAAGAATGTAAACTAATATGTAAAATCCACATTCCGTACAGTCGTTAAACTCACGATTAACTGATTGATCGGAAGCTGTCTTACTGACTCAGCTGAATTCACAAATTTTAGAGATTTACGAAAATTTACCATACAAATATGGGTGGGTTCATTTCATTCTAACAAATACATTCATCAAAAATTTATCTTATACGTTGTGTATACGATACAAAAATTTGCAGTAACCAGCTTCAGTCGGATTAGAAGGTGGAGTGGTATTCGGGCCTGCAGTAGCCAGACTCGTATATACTTATATTTTTACGTGTGTAGGCGTGTACGCACACGTGTTTACGTGCTTGTGTTTTGGTCTTGTTTATTTTAGACTTGAACTCATGAATAAATTATAAAAATAAAAAAAAAGTTCTCGCATTACGCATTCGATCAATCTTTATTATTTATAGAGCCACAAATCAGATGAAGATGTGATTTTGTTTCCTGGTAACAGCATGATTTTTCTGTATCCAAGGACGAAAAAATACCAACGAGTAATTCGCAAACAAGGGATTCGGCTTCTACCCAACTGCAAGTTAACCTTGTCTCATCATCGAGACAACGAAAATAAACGAACTCCTGCCAAATCAGCGCTTTAGAAATGAAAAAAAAATGAAAGAAAGTTATAAATAAAATATAAAATCAGATCAATATACAGTGGCGTAGTTAGAGATGGCTAGATATTTGGAAGCCCAGGGGCTTGGCTCCTTGGGGGGCCCCTCGTGCATTCAGTGAGTTTTTATAAAAAAAAAGGAAAATTTCCGATAAGTAGATATGCATCATTATTTAATCGGTGAAGAACAACCCTAAAGGCTGAACAAGACTGGGTATCGTAAGGTCGAACTCTACTCTATTACGACTTAAAATGATTATTACTATTTTGTATATATGATAGATAGGAAACTACGAAAAAAATATATTGTATAGATATATTGATTTAAAGAAAATAGCCTCTGTGTACATAGAATTTTGTTAAATTCAAAGACTTGCCAATTTAGCTCAGTCAGTAAGACAACATTATATTATCATTCATCATCATCATCAGTCTTTTAGCGTCCGTCGTTGGACATAGACCTTCCCCAGGATTTGCCACACTTCTCTATCATGGGTGTCACGGAGCCAGTACTTCCTGAACTTGTCTAGCTCGTCTCTCCATCTAACATTTTGCCTGCCTCGGTTGCGCATGTGGTCTCGGGGAATCCATGTTGTGAGTTGTGATGTCCATCGCTTGTCTGCCATTCTTGCAACATGGCCAGCCCACCGCCATTTGAGATTTTTTATGGATTCTTTTTATGATGTCTCTAACTCTTGTCTTTTCCCGGATGTACTGTGCTGTTTTGCAGTCTCTCCATGTGA
>OY735239.1:5116623-5149123 GCA_963457665.1 Thysanoteuthis rhombus | reverse complement strand
GAGTTTATAAATAAATATGTTTGACATACATGTATGATTACATGCGTATAAAATCCCAATGATTGATATGAATAGATGATATATATATATATATATATATATATATATATATATATATATATATATATATATATCATTGTGTCATCCACAAACGGCTGTTTCGATGTATTACATCTCTTCAGTGAGGCTATAGACTTTATCCCATCCAGTACCGTGAGGCCGATATCCTACTCTGAACTACGGAATTGGACGGTCAGTAAGGCTGGATTTAAGCGATATATTCTTTTTTACGCAGAAACTCCTTATCCACCAGTGTAGTCCAACATAAGTAGTATAACATGTGTGTGTGTGTGTGTGTGTGTGTGTGTGTGTGTGTGTGTGTGCATGTTTGTGTGTAAAACAGAATCCTTACATGAATTGCATTAAGGGGTATCCAGACTTAATTGACTGAAATGACATAATTTTGAAAATCTTTTAACTTTATCAGTATCTTAAGCTTTTTCTAAACCATAGGTATGGATGGATGTATGTGCTACCCATGGACTCACTAACACGCGAAGTGGTTTCCACTCCCTACTTTTTTAGGACTTCCTATGCACTAACCATAATCCATAGATGACGGATTTATTTTAGGATCAATCTTCCCTGAATTCTCTTTGTCTTTTGAAAATCTTATTGGATCGATTAAGAGAAACCTTCTCTGTGAGCGGAAAAATGCAACTATGAACATGGAAATATATATAAACCTTACTAAAATATACATGCTAGTAGTATTATTTAAAAATGGGTAAAAATAGCCGTTTTTGGTCGTCTACAATGTTTTAGCTCTTTATTCTGTATATTTGTCAACGTTTTACTAAATTTCCCAGTTATTATATATCAGATAATCTTCAACCAGTGGGGCTCTTTCGTACTTCTAATTTATCTCTCACAATAATTAGACCTTCATATATATATATATATATATATATATATATATATATATATATATATATATATATACATATATATATATATATATATATATATACATATATATATATATATATATATATATATATACATATATATATATATATATATATATATATATATATATATATATATGTATGTGTGTGTGTTCATACATATTTATCACAGTTACGCTAATTAGAATTAATGAGGCCACTCACGGCTTTTATCGCTTGTCAAGAAATACTCTATCTAGACCTTTCAGTTTAATTTCCTTTAGTACCAATCAGCTTGGCACTGATTTATAAGCTGACATGAACGAGACCTCTAATTCTGATAACGCATTCTTTCTTTAATGCATAAATCATGTTTAACTTTCGGCGTAGTAAAATTTTCCAGGTCGGGGCGAACGTGACAAAATAGTGCGTTTATTAAAACTTAAAATGGCGGTTAAGAATGCACAACAGTGCCCTGCAGCGTTGTGTGCTCTATAATATCTTTAAAAGTTAAAATATATTTTTGTTCAATCAGTAATTTACGCGTGTCGTTAAAAACAGCGGCTCATATGGAATATATATGGATACACATTGCATTTCACATAAGGGGGTAATAGAGATTTGTATTGCAATGAGCTTAAAGAATAGCCCTCCATACGCATTGTATTTTATATACGTGGGTTATAGAGATTTGTATTGCAGTGAGCCTGAAAAATAACCATCTATACACATTTCATAGATGTGTATAATAGAGATTTGCATTGCAATGAGATCAGAGAATAGCCTTCTACACACATTGCTCTTTATAGACGTAGATAATATATGTATACATATATATATATATATATATATATATATATATATATATATATATATATATATATATATATATATATATATAGATAGATAGATAGATAGATAGATAGATAGTAGAGATTTGCATTACAGTGAACTTGAAAAATAGCCTTTCATGAATATTCCATTTTATAGACGTGGATAATAGAGATTTGCATGGTATTGAGCTTGGAGAATCGCTTTTTATTCACGTTGCAGTTTATTGACGTGTATAATAGAGGTTCGCATTGCAATGAGATTGGAAAATAGCTTTCAATACATATTGCATTTCAAAGATGTAGATAATAAAGATTTGCATTGCAGTGAGCATTGAGAATAGATTTGCATTGCAGTCAGTTTGGAGAATAACGTTTGTTCTTTTTTGACCAAAAACAAATTCTAATTTAAAGGGGTTCTATCTTTATATATATATATATATATATATATATATATATATATATATATGTATTTACTTATGTATGTGTTTGTGTTCCTATGATTGTGGCCATACTGTTTCAAGTACAGACTTCGAAATTGGCGTCAGAACTCCCATTAACCCCTCCCCGATATATGATTTTAATTTTTGGAAAAAAAACCTTTTTTTCCTTTTAGGGCCTTATTTTGATTGGTTTATTAATAACATCTATATTATATAGGATTCAGATGTTCTAGATTATTTTTTTACTCTATTCAAAATGCCAGTGTTGTCATAAATACAATTTATTCCCACCATATTTTTTATATAAATTTGTTTTACATCAGATCAAATTTTGACGCTACAACTTTCATTATTGACAGTGATAGCGAGTTTTTTCATTTTTATGACTTTTTCTGTTTTCATAACATCATTATATGATAGACGAGATTATTTTTTACGACATATTGCATAAATGAAATTTAGTACGTCAGTTACATCCTTTAGCATGACAGAGGTCATCTGCACATTGCCAATTATTATACGTGTTGATTATAATCATTACTATCATTAACATATTGCCCATTTAAAATGACAGGTAACAGTTTTGCTGCAATATGGTAAACCATCAATTATACAGAATTTAGATCTTTTGATAAATTCAAACCAAACGTTTCTGAGCCAATTAGAAACCGTTTCAGTTTCAATGGTTGTGTTTTAGTTTAGTGATAAGAAGATGAAGAATGTCATTTATTTTTTAGGTGCAAAGTTTAGGGGTCGCATAATATTTGAGGTCACATGGTACTCCAATATCAACATATAACAAATTTATGGAAATAAATATGAAATTGGAAAGAATGTATAGCATATTGTTTGTTGTAACTTGTTTGTTGTGATGTGCTATCTCTGATTACTCCTCTTGTGCAAATTATAAAATAAGGACCGTCTGTCACGCAACTTTTGCTGCTTTATCGTAAACCTTTCCCCCTGGATGATCATGGTCTAGGCTCGAATTCCAAATCATTTTGTTTCAACAACCATAGATCATGTGTGAATCATCAGTTTCCGAAGCTCAACGTTAGGTGATCGAAACGCAGTAATATATATATATATATATGCATTATACAATGCTCTTCCATAGGAATGCAGCACCCTGGTGGATTGGGGAATTTTAGGCGAAATAAATATATCGCTAAAATTCAGCCTTACTGACCGTACAGTTCTGAAGCTCAGTGCTAGGATACCGGCCACCAGGTCAGAAGCAAAGGTTTCAATCCTGCCTCGTGGTACTGGTTGGGATAATGGATTGTCTATAGCCACACTGAAGAGTTGTAATACAATGAAACAGTTGTTCGTGGATGACAGAACAACAATAATATATATATATATATATATATATATATATATATATATATATATATATATATATATATAACATCTGCACAAAAAAGTTGCAATGGTATTTATACATTTAGATCATACTGAGTATTGTAAACTATTGTATTGAATTGGTCTACTGTTTACCTTTATCTTAAGAATACGCTTCTGGTGGAAAGGACATGAGTTGAACATCACGTGGAGCTTTTTTCTTTACATTTCTATTAGCACCCTTTTTCCCCGCTGGTGTAGAGTGACAACAAATTCATCATCCCACGATTCATAAAATACAATCCTCATATTTGAAATGCAATCACGCTTCCCTCCGGTAATAGGGGCGTAAAGGTTGCGGCCCAAATTGAACTTGTGGTAAAAACAACTTGAAAATCTCTTAAGTATAAATATCCCCGACAGAAAAAGGTTGTTATGGGGAGAGAGAAAAGAGTGAGAGAGTAGCAATTAGTTGCGTATTGGGACCATTAATTCCGATATAACCAATTTCTTTTTCCATTCAAACCATAAAATTCTTGAAGCGTTGTATGTTTCAAGTAAATTGGTGGCCAAAAACCTCTATAACAATTTTCAATCTATTTCGTTCAGCGGTCCATAAGTCCTTGAATTCATATGTATCAATCTATCTATGTATATAACTGGACTGCACCAAGTCCTAACCATACATAGTAGAAACCTTTGCACACAAACTCTTCTCAATGTGTGGGGAACATTTTTTGTCTAACCCCTCCCCCCAAAATAAGTTTTTTGGGGAGCTTAAAATACAATGAAAGTTCATTCTAAATTGGAAAATTTTTTGACCGCTTGTTTATTTTTCTTTAATTCTGAGATTTTTATATCAATCACAGCCAAATATTCCTTCAACAAATCCGAAGATTAATCTTTTTGTATGTTGGATTCATCATCATCATTAGTCTTTTAACGTACGTCGTTGGACATAGACCTTCCCAGGATCTACCACATTCTCTATCATGAGAGTCGCAGAGCCAGTATCTTCTGATTTTGTCTAGTTCATCTCATTTGACTACTCTTTCATCATCAGTCTCTAAACATCCGTCGTTGGAAATAGACCTTCCCAGGATCTACCACATTCTCTATCATGAGAGTCGCAGAGCCAGTATCTTCTGATTTTGTCGTGTACATCTTTCCATCTTGTGTTTAGTCAGCCTCGGTTCCGCATGTGATCTCTGAGGATCCATATTGTGAGTAATGTTGTCCATCAGTTGTCTGTCATTCTTGCAATATGGCCTGCCCATTGTCATTTGAGTTTTCTAATGGATTCTATGATGTCCCTGACCCCCGTTTAATTTCTGATATATTGTGCTGTCATGTGATCTCTCCATGTGAGGTTGAGCATGATTCTTTCATGCGCACGTTGCATGCTTCACAGTTTACGGGTTTGTCTCTTGATTAGGTTCCATGTTTTAACTCCATAGGTGACTATCGGAAGGATGCATTGGTTGTACACTCTTCTTTTAAAGATCATTGGGATCGACTTTTTTTTTAGGGTTGAGCTTATGTAGCCGAAAGTTTGCCATCCTAAGTTGATACACCGCTTGATTTTTTCTTCTTCTGTGGGTTTCATAGAGATTCGTTGTCCTAGGTAGATGTAGTGGTCTACTTTCTCGAGTTTTGCGTCTTCAATTCTGACGGTTATGTTCTTATTCTCAACGCGATTGTTGCACATGATTTTTGTTTTACTGTAGTTCATGTGTAGGCCAACTCTTTCGCTTTCTTGTTTAGTTCATCTGCACAATGTTGGCCTATTATTATTTACAGATATAAAATTCGAACAAACAATCGGATCGATGATAACTCACCATTTTTAATTATTCTTTTCAAACCCAACACTACTTATAGTCTTTGATAAAAAAAAAAAAATATTAAACGATTGTAACAGTTTCCAGCGAGAAAAAAACCCCAACTCTTTTTAACGGGTTCATTCAGTGTAGGAATATGGCTCACAAATGAGATTTTGCGTGCGTTCGCCTCCAGAAATTCGAGCTGCTTTTGGGTGGCCGGAAAGTCAAGAAGGTGTGAACCAAACAAGGAAATTCAAGCTGTGGATTTGCATATCCCTCGCTAGACGACCAAGTTCAGTTACTTGAATCCATTCTCCATACTCATCCTGAGCAATACGACTTAAACCACAACCTCTTCCTCGTCCACCTCCTCGAACCAAGTTCACGACATCTGCCTCTTACACGTCCATGGCCTCTGCCTCTAAAGCCGCCTACAAAGCCTCCTTGGCTACTGGCTGGTGCAGCGTATACCATTGATGGTCGTTGAGAAAGTTTCTAAAATACACGCACAAGCTCCTCGCACGCCATATTCTTACATTAGAGTTGCACCTCGCTTCGTGTTACCCCCTTTAGCGCTGATTTGCTATGGCACTCTTTTCCAAGTACTAGAAACCACCAACCAAAACTTCCTACATAGGTTTTTTTTCAGTTTTAAGGGAATCTGGCTGCTTTATCATGTGTGTATGTATGTATGTGTCACATATACAGGTTACAAGAATAGCGCTACAGCGCTGAAAATTCAAATATTTACACTTATTATATATATATATAAAAAAAAATTTTCATCTCCCCGCCCCCCAAAAGGTTTTTGGTGGAGTTGAATTTATATTATAAGTTTACGCTTCATTGGTACCTTGACTCACATTTGTTTGCCTTTTCAAAAAAATTCTGACGTTCTGTGGGTCACCGTCCAACTAAAGGCGGGAAAAGTAACATTTTCAATGATCACTCCGTTTTCCATTTTTTTAACTGATCACCCCAGGCAAGATATCCTACCAAAATACTCTGGCAACGTAACAGTTTTTTCTGGGGTATTTTTCAAAATAAATTAAATTGTGTTAAATTTCTGAAATAAATAGTTAGTAATAAAAGACATCACCATGGAGAGCCTTCAGAATAACACTGTGTTCAACACTTTGGTCTTTGAGACATGCGCATGAGCAAAAACACGAACAGTTGCTCATATATAATGATCTATCCTGTAGCAGTACGCACTGACTCCCCAATAATACCTCGCCAGCTCCGAAAGTATCAACCGGATAAGATACGCAACACAAATTTATTCAAAGTTACTACAAGAACGTATATTTAAAAAAGAAATGAATAACTCGCCTGTGCAGTCAATAGTTGAATCACTGTAGAAATGGCAATGGGCTGGTCAAGAATGGCAGAAAACAAATGGACATAAAGACAAAATCTCATCGAAAAGATATGGTCTAAATAAATTCTATTGACAACAACACTTACATCTGACTCAGGTAAACATCCAAAATAGAGTGAAAACAGCATCTCAAAATATCTAAATTCTGGAAAATCTAGATTTTATGAATGAACCTATCAGAATTAAAGCTCCAAAATGGTTAAAAGGGCTTATTTATTGATATTTTTTCCCAAATATCCGAAAAATATTCTCAGCAGGGGAACTAATGGAGTTCTGATGACAAATTTCAATTCTGTAGATAAAACGGTATGGCCAGGAGCACCAGAACACACAAAGACAGGCACATATCAAAAAAGATATAAAACACTTCACCACCTTAGGTGGCCACAGTTGTTCAAATGATACTCACTAGCTGTACCAAGGTAAAGGGAGATGTCTTGGACACGCAATTCATGCTATGTGATAATGACCAAGTATAGCGCAGCTGTGTTTAGCGCTGCAGTTTTCAGGAACGTGTCTAGAGCGTTAACAGAAGCATTACTGTTTATTCCTACAACCAATATCATTTTTTTAATGATTTATCAGAGCTCCACATCATGTGCAACAAAAAATCCCAACTATATAACACAGAGAAATCTAATCAACTGGAAGTGTAGTTCTCAACTAGGCGAAGCCGGTAATTTCAAGAGGGGCCTGAGAGAAAAATACAATAATTTCTCTAATTATTTGGGGAAGTTTCTTAATATTTGCATAATACTGTGTCCAACATGATATTTATATATATATTTTGTGGTACCCATTTCAAACTAATTATTTGGTTGAAGATGTGGGACTTGGACGCATGGTCTGACTACTAAAGGGGCTGCATTGATAGAAAAAAAATCCAAGGACCACTTTTTTAGAAAGATACTAATTCCATATTGAAATAAACTCTCACTTAATATTTCGAACTGGCGAACAGATAGTGTCTGTGTTATACGATGAAGTTTCTTTTTTGGAACAAAAAAGGCATTTTCTTTCAATCGTATGGTACAAAGAATTCTCTCTGGTAAACAATATAACCTTTGTTTTCGGTCGTCTCAGGTGAGGATAGAGAAGAGAAATCATTTTCACAACGTTTATTTTTACCTGGAAGGCACACTAGGTGTGGTTTGGCTATTATGTTCTTGGAATTCTTTCCGCCCGAAGAAATCAGGCGATTATCGAAAAGAGAGAGAGAGAGAGAGAGAGAGAGAGAGAGAGAGAGAGAGAGAGAGAGAGAGAGAGAGAGAGAGAAGGGAGAGATAGTAAGAGATAGATGAATAAAGTGCAGACTGACATAGATGGATTGATAGAAACCGAAAAAAAAGAATCTGAACATTCGTGTGTGCAACTTGCAGTGCGAATATATGTTCGTCTCTTGGTATTTTGGAGAAAGAGATAAATAAGAAGATAGATAGATAGATAGATAGATAGATATGAACAGACTGTGATAGATAGATAGATAGATAGACAGATAGATAGATACAAATGAGATACATAGATAGAAAGCAAACGAAGAAGTGTGGGAGGCCCGTGTCTGAATGGTCGTTGTGTGTAACTTTCACAATGCACATATGTGTCTATTGGTATTTTGAGGAAAGAGATAAATAAGACCATAGACGGATGGATTGATAAATACAGGGGGGGGGGGCTGTCCCAAAAGTATCCAGCCATTTCATATCAACAAAAAAAATAAGCAAAAATCATCATCATCATCATCATCATCATCATCATCATCATCATCCTTTTAACGTCCGTTGTTTGACATAGACCTTCCTCAGGCTTCGCCTCGCTCCTCTATCGTGGACGTCACGGAGCCTGTACTTCCTGAATTTTTCCAGCTCGTCTGTCCTTCTGATACTCAGCCGGCCTCGGTTGCATGAGCAATCTCTAGGGATCCATGTCGTGAATCATGATGTCCATCGGTTGTCTACCATTCTTGCAAAATGGCCAGTCCATTGCCATTTGAGTTTTTTAATGGATTCTATGCTGTTGCAGATGCTCCCGGATGTAGAGTGTTGTCTTGTGGTCTCTCTATGTAAGGTTAAGCATAATTTTTTCATGTACCATTCTCTGTATTCACTTTGAGAACTTATATACTTATCTGTGAGTCCTCACTATCTTTCTAAATAATCTTTGAAGTCCCCTTTCAGTATTGCAACAGCTACTTCTTTACGTTCTCCTTAATTTCGCGCAGGCTCTTGTCAGGTAAATTCAGAATTTGCCAAACTCTTGAAGCGGCTTACGGACTCAGGTGATTCCGTGTTAGGCTAAAAACGCTACACGAGACGTCAAGGACAGATTCACCGTGCAAAAGCTCAATCAGTGGTATCTCACTGCCGACTAAGTAACCCCATGGGGGGATTATGTTCATGTGTGCGTAGGGAAGTCCTCTTTTATTGTATGCAACCGGTTCTCGATATATTTAAAATAGCTGGATACTTTCCTGACCAACTTTGTAATTATTTTTTTCAATTTATCTCCGCACTGGTATCGAAGAACAAAAACAATACATAAAAAAATTGAAAAGAAAAGATCAAGTTGTAAAGTAGTGCCCTTACGCTGACTACAGCATCAGCTGTCCTTCAAATATTGTAAATATCTCCTTATCAGGTTGTTTTTCGAGGTTTGCAATACGTGAAATAGACATAGACGCGATAAACATCTTAGATGGCGTCACTCACTTCACTGTGCACTAATTCACAAATTGAAGCTTTGAGACAAGTAGGATTCATGCCTTTCTCAAGTGCATCATTGCCAGTTTCAGTCCCTGTCAGAGTTAGAGATATAATCCTCTTGTTCATTTTCTGCGCTGTTAACAAACTAACCACCGGCATTCACCTGAAAAAAAAAAATGAAAATCAGAAAATAATGTCTAAACGATTTACAGGCGATAAAAAGTTGATCCTGTCCTTCAACGTTTCGTGTAGCGTTTTGACCGAACATCGGATAACCAAAAACAGTAAACCCCTTCGAGAACTGAAAATTCAAGTATTTACTAATGATACTGATCGATTTTCAACCCCTTCAAGCCGACCTAATACACGTATTTGCTGCCATTTATCCTGTAATTATGGGAGTTAAACGAACAGAATGTTCAATAAAGGTCTGTTGTAAGACTTCAGCGAGGTAAGTTCAGAAGTGGCTATTTCGTGTACATCTCAACTAT
Organism: Thysanoteuthis rhombus; assembly: GCA_963457665.1. NCBI lineage: Eukaryota > Metazoa > Mollusca > Cephalopoda > Oegopsida > Thysanoteuthidae > Thysanoteuthis > Thysanoteuthis major. The sequence goes on along the minus strand of OY735239.1, from coordinate 5,139,165 downwards.
AATACCAAACAGCTTTGAACAAGTCTACTTATATAATGAACAGTGTGATTTGTTTAGTTATATATCCGTAACCATACGTTCTTCCACTTAAAAGCAACAAATCGACTGATAAAACATATCCTACAAACTATTTAAACAACGGAATCTTCAACTGAAAAATTTTTTTAAAATTTCATTTTCTTAAAAGAAAAAACATGTTATAGAACTCAAACATAGGTAGTTTCCACTCATTAAGGGTTTGCTTTACGCCACTTTTTTTGTCTTTTCGAAAAAAAGCACTTGTTTTACAGTAAGCCTTTATAGAAGCAGCGCACACCTTATTGCTATTTCTTCCATACCTTACTCTCGTATACCATCTAAAACATCAACCTCGAATGACTCTGCTTGATAAACCATTTTTATCCGTTTTTGGGTGTAAGAAGGTTTACATTTTTATTTACCATATAAATCATGGATAAAAGGTAATTAGTACTGTCAACCAAAACTGACGCCAAAATGTTGACACACGTTTCTTCAGTTTTCAAATTGGTCTGGCTGGTTGGCTATGTATTTTTCACCGGCATATTTCACATAAAAAGAGCTAGGAGACTGAAAATTCAAGCATTTACTAATCATGTCTAGTAGAACGTTTCTTTTTATCTATTGAATCAACCTCTAAATAGGTCTTAGTGGCTCAATTTACAATGTGAGTTCATACTAAACTGGTCCCTTAGTTTATGTATGGCACTGTTTTGATTGCACTTTTTCTGAAAATTCGAATTTTTTAATGATCACTGCCTAACTAAAGGCAGAAGAAGTAACATAATTCTCTGATCACCGATTTTATCAATTTTTTAATCGATCACCCCTAACGAAAGACGTTGGTCACGTGTTGGTTCCTTTTGAGTGACTAATTGCTTCTTTGCATCACAGCATTCTGGTTCAGGTAAGGCTTTTATAAGAACAGTTGATAAGGATGGGCACCTATATATCAGAGATTTCTTTCACAGAGATAAAGTCTTATATCAAATCTATAAGAGAAAAAGAGAGAACTTATCTCTCTGATTCTGAAAGCTAAACTTTGCATCAGAATAATTACCCCTGCAATTCTGGGAAGGTTTACATATCTCATCGTGTGTGTCTGTCTTTGCATCTTTCCGTCTGTTTGTTGTCCAGATATTTCGTGGAAACGTGGACCATGGGTTAAGAAAGAAATGCTCAAAATCTGAGGCGGATCCAAGAATTAGTTTTCAATTGAGAGATATTTTCCACCGTATGATTACATAACCGCTCCTGTCTGTGAACACGATATCTCTAAAAGTTCCAAATATATTTCAGTTAGGTCTCGGGGAAGAGTGGGTACCGGCAAGGGGAAAAAGTAATTGATTTTATGCCGTATGAGTAAGTGTATGATGTTAGCTGAGGCTTGCATTCGCTGAGTGTTAGTCGTTTCATTGCTCATCTAAAGTTTTATTTATTGCACAACAGTGAAGGTTTACTGGAGAGTGGTATACATAAAAGAAAAAAAAATTCAACCGATATGATCTTTTTCTATCCTGTAACTCAAGGCAGGGTTGTTCGGGTATCTCAAATTATTGCACCCCGGGGGTATCAAGCGCGAGCAAAGCTTACCAGGGATTATCCTTCTTCAGGCTGTCCTTCTCCAGAATTGGTTTCCAATTATAGCCAGAGAGACAAATATGCCTAACTAGTTATCAATAACTGGGAAAGTAGAGAATAAATAGATTCATACCTTCCATAAAGGCAATAATGCGAAGTAAACACGATCAGTCTCAACCTTGGTTCGACCTCGGGTCATCATTTTCATTTCCGTGTCGTTGAACGTTATGCCACTCCGTACCCCGACATTTTCTCATTGTTCACAGGTTGAATATGATTTTGAATTTAAACTTCACAGTTCGTTTGAACTAATTTCTTCATTGTTTTATATTTTTAACGCAGCCTCTTAACTGCCCAGCTCCCTAGTCATCTCAAAGTGAATTTCACTCCCGTCAACATTGAAGCAATTATTCCAAACATATGGAGCTACCCAATGGGCCACTCATTAGATGGAGACACAAAATATCAGTGGTCCCATAACTTCTCTCTGCTTTCTCCATATGAAATCGAACAGAGTCATGCACACACACACACACACATACACACAAGTATGTATATGTATATAATTGAAAATTACAGTCAAGGAATATTTTTTTATTTCTTGTTTTCTCACACGTGAACGGCTCTTTGGTTTTTATGTACAGAAACAAGATAAGATTACTGGAAGATTTTTGTATATCGTATTTAATGGAAGACCTATAAAAGTAGAAGTGCAGTCAATCTCTCTCTCTCTCTCTCTCTCTCTCTCTCTCTCTCTCTATATATATATATATATATATATATATATATATATATATATATATATATATATATATATATATATGCATACATAATACATATGGTACCGATCAGGATAGCAGTATAATATGATATAGTAATATATTAATGATATAAAGCAACATCTGAAATGTAATGGATTCATTTCATTGAGTGCTCGATACATACAACTTTTTACTGTGGAAGTTAAGTTGTTTTAGAGAAGAGCTAGAAATAAATAGTAAATTGTGGATTTGCTACACGAACTAGCTCATGTTTCTGCCCTTTCTTGATGAGCCCCAGGGAGGGCAGAAACATGAGCTAGTTTGTGCAGCGAATCCACATTCTACTAAATCTATTCAGGGTTGAGCATCCATTGTAAGCTTATGTAATACTTTTCCATAGGAATAGAGAACTCTGGTGGATAGGAAATTTCTGCATGAATAAATGTATCGCTTAAATTCAGCCTTACTACTGTGAGGTAGGATATTGGCCTCCAGTTCTGAAACGAAGATTTTCACCCTGCCTCGTGGTACTGGATGGGATAATGGAAAGTCTATAGCCACACTGAAGAGACGTAATACATCGAAACAGCTGTCTGTGGATGACACAATGATATATATATTCTTTAAAGCATTAAACATTTAACACTAAAACAGTTTTTCGAGAATATTTTTGTGTCACTTCAGTCACTTATTTCCCAATATCTGTCTATGCAATTTATACAATTTTTCTTCAGTGTTTTTTCCCGTTTGACAAATACTTTGTCAGTATAGTGCGCTGTGTGAATTTTCTCTTTCTGGGATCATCAGTTGTAGCCGTGTCAGGGATTTTAGATCAAAGCAGTTATATCAAAATGTCACCAGCCACACTGAAGAGTTGTAATACAACGAAACAGCCGTCTATTGATGTCTCAATTATTTAATTATAATTATCATAATTAACGCTCCCTTATTCCCGGTTGAGCATTCTTTAAGTAACGTAACTCGTCCATAATAAGTTATATAGCAATGCTCTTCCAACTCTGAAATGGATGTCGCTTAAATCCATCTTTACTGACCGTCCCGTTCTGCATAAGGCAGGAGTAAAGTACCAGCCTCAGGGCCTGAAGCGAGGTTTTTGATCCTACCTCGAGGCACTGGATGGGGTATTGGATAGTTTATAGCTACACTGAAGAGTTGTAATACAACGAAACAGCAGTCGGTGGCTGACTCAATTTTTTGAATATATATATATATATATATATATATATATATATATATATATATAAATTTCGAAAATACATTCAACATGTTTCGCCTAATAGGCTTCTTTAGATTTATTCAACGTGTCTCACCTATTGGGTTTTCTTGGAAGTAACAAAATATAGTTGGGAAAAGAAGATTACGAAAATTGTGTTGTGCCGTTATTGATAAGGCAGTTATTTGTGACATAGGATTCATTCGAGCAGTACCTCTTATAAGTATTCGAACAGAGAAAATTTTCTTGTCGTATGGATCGGTTTGAGAGTTGAAACAGAAACTTTGTGGAATAAGAACCAAGTCTTTTTTGCAATCAGCTCAACAAAGCGTAGATTTACACATGTTTTCTGGATCCGAATGTTATATTTCAGATTTTAAAAAAAATTGAAAATTGAATTGAAGCAATTAATGAATCAAACTGAATATGTTTTCCTACCCAGAAAGAACTTTGTTCAGAATAGATCAAGAAGTTTGAAAAGGCTGACTAACATTGTTACTTGGAAGAGTTGCAAAAGTATTTACTGGAGTTGCCTTGTTTCTAGGTGAATACATACATGGAAACAATGCAATCGTAGGCAAAAACTCATGTAATCTCCTACAGATGTAGGTGCAAGAAAACAAAAGCTGAGACGCCATTAGAATTTAGATGATGACAAACGTAATGCATGTTTTCAGGACCAGATAATCATTTCCACTAACTTTGAGCGCCCCAGCAGTACCTTATGATATCACCAGATTTTGTTGTTTTCCCGACAATATGGGAATAAGCTTGTCGGAATCTTAACCCATACCTGTTAATCCAAAAATATTCCATGGAAAATATTATTATGGATAACATAAATATTCATAAATATAAATAAATATGAATATGAATTCTAGTAATATAAATCCATTCGTAAAGAAACTGATAACATTCTTATGATGATACGTAAGAATGGTACCATTTTTTTTTTAACAAATGGATTTGTATTATCATTCGAATATACTTCCAATGACCTAATATTTTTAATTAGTCCAAAATCTAATTTTTGGCATGAATGGGTTCGGAGACAACTCCCAATGGTGTTTGAACGGCCGCTGACGAATTCTCGAGTTCTCCATAGGTCAGCTCAGTGACCTTTGCTAGTGTAAAGTCTGAGACCTGGACTTTATACATACATGATTTTAAGACCACCCCATTGGCGGGATGCAAGTTTAACGAATGGATATATCTGCCATAATCTCACAGCTTGGAGTGTACTTAATTAGAGTGCATGGAGAATTTTGTGTTAGAGAAACGTCCTTCACACTCTTCTCTGGTACCAGTAATTGAACCTGGGATCTTCTGTGTGTGAGACCGACTTGCTAACCATAAATACAATGTGGGGATGCCTGTAATAATCTTGATTTAACTTATTTAAGCCGTGATATAACGTATAAAGTGCATTCACTGCAAAAAAAACAAAAAAACAAACTAGTTTTTATTTTTAAGAGGATTACACCCAATAGAAGAAACAGTTTATTATACAAATGCCTGGAGCTTTTGTGAAAGTATTTTTGTATATTTTGAGGGTATGCTTTGTGTGGCTGAAAAGATTGTGTGTGATAAGATGAAGAAAGGAAACAAAAAAGATATATCGTTAGGTGATACTTGAATTTCGTAAAGACTTCATTGTTAGTCGGTGACAATTTTTGGGTTAGTTGCGTACGTTAGGTTTCATGTTGAGAGGGGAAAAAAGAAACAAAAAAAAGCGTCGTCAGAAAAATAGTCCTCCACGTCCTGGGGGTCTTGAAAGGATTTAATTAACTTCTTTAATCGGTGAAGAAAGAAAGGATATCCTGTGGTCTAAATGTCCTGACGCAATTTTAAAAGCTGGAGTAATCTTGCTGTCTCTCTTAGTGTGTCTCTGTCTCTGTCTGTCAGTCTGTCCCCCCTCTCTCCCTCTTTCTCTCTCTCTCTCTCTCTCTCTCTATATATATATATATATATATATATGTATATATATATATATGAGTGTATGTGAGTGTATCAGATACAATATTCTTGGGTTGACAAGAAAGAAAATACTCACATTTGATTCAAGTACTATTTTCCCAATCGCCAACTTGAAAGATATCGTAATTTGGTCTGCACATAATCAAAATCAAAACTGATGCAATGAATTTAACAGTTAATATAAGTAGCAAAAACAACTATATCCCTCATCCTCAAATACATTTTTGAGTGACCTACGCGTGTGAGCCCTTTGAAGAACTTGAAATTAGATGATGTGTGATATAAAATTTTGCGTTGTATGAAATATCAACTATATACAATAGATCTTGATAATACCCTTCATATAGTAACGAACTACATTTATTTGCAAACGGTCCTGATAATAATGACATAATGCTAAATATTAAAATCGTAGCCGAATGGGAAGTGGTGTTTAATCAACACTGCATGAGATACATGGCGGTTTTGTTTTCAAATCCATGAAATGGTTACATATTTTACACCTGATGATATCAACAGAAAAATGCAAACATAACGTTATAATATCTAAAAATTTGTAAAATATGAAAAGCTCTGAAATAGATATTGGAAAATGATTGACTGAAATAATATATTTTTTTTCATTTGTTTTATATATCTAGTGTGTCAGGCTATAGGGCTTTTTAGACAATATATATTCATTATAGCAGTAATAGACTTACTGCTATAATGCAATACTCTTCCAACTCTGGAATGGTGCTCTCTAGTAGATGGGGAATTATGCGTAACTAAATATACATAGCTTAGTTTGGTCCTCCTGACTGTCCATTTCTACGTGGGACTGTGGTAAAATGACTGTCCCTAGGTCTGAAGCAAGGGTTTTGATCTTACCTACTGGATATATATATATATATAGGCGTATCGTGCCTTGAAACTGCAGTGTGCTTTGAGTTAAAATTAATATAGTGTCTGTAAAAAGCAATGGACGCCAAAAGCCTTTTTGTTACAATTTTGGGAGACTGATTTCAATTGTAAAGTGTAAAGTTTCACGTCCCCGCTTGCTAGATAATGTCAACGGCAGAAAGAAACATGTTAAAGAATTAATTGAAGAAAAAGCAAAATTTGGATTAGACACTGTTGATAGTGTCCAATCCAAATTGTTTTCCATAAAGCCCCTAATTTCTATTATTCAGTATATATATATATATATATATATATATATATATATATATATATATATATATATATATATATATGATAGAAATCAGAGATACAATATGATATAATACTATATCCATTGTATGATGGGTTTACTTCATAAAATGCTCGAGACATCCAGCATTAAACATTAATTTTAGAGCTTCCAGTAGAGTTTTAATTCAATGAAGTAGGGATTCGTTGCACAAACACGTTTATGTTTCTGCACTGTCTGGGTTTCTCTTGGCGAATTCTTTGGTTTATCTTAGATCCCTATTTAGGGTATTTTTTAGGGGAGGTTGTTTATTTTTCTAGGTTTTAGGATCTTCCTTTCATTCCCTTTATGTGCCTTTTCTTTTTCTCACCACACACACACACACACACACACACACACACACACACACACATATATATATATATATATATATATATATATATATATATATATATATATATATATGGGATGCTTTTGAAGATGTTAACCCTTCTATGGAAATACCTCTAATAGAAAAACATAATCGATATTATGTTTCCAAACGGTCTCACCTGTTCACCATCCTGCATCAATACTTTTTTGAAATCCTATCCTTGTGTATGAGGTGAGATCAATGGTGGCCAGTCCATTAATCTACCAGTCTTGAGGCCTATTTTAGTCAGGTAATCATCCATTATGTGCGTGCAGTACGAAGGGGTGTTGTCTTGAATGGAAATAAGGTTCATATGTAGGGCGAAAGACATGTCCATAAACCAAGGATGAGAATTGTCTTCAAGAAAAACAAATTCGCTATGAGCCAAGGAACCCATATTTACAGCATCTGATACACGCTAAGGTCCAACCAACCCTTTTCCCTACAATTCCACCCCCAAACAAATCTGCCCGACACCCTGCTCGTTTCTTAGTCGAACAAGAAGCTTCTCTTCCTTTGCAACATCTTCTGAATTCCAAAATCTGCGCCATTAACGGTGGCTCAATGATATATATATATATATATATATATATATATATATATATATATATATATATATATATATATATATATATATATATATATATAATTGTGTCATCCACAGACAGCTGTTTCAGTGTATTACAACTCTTCAATGTGGTTATAGACTACCCATTATCCCCACCGGTGCAATGAAATTATACTGAGGCTGCGCATTGCTACGTGCATTGGGAACCTTTGGGTTCCCTTTTTATTATTCGGCTCATCTGCAGGGAATATGGCACTCCGGGGCACCACTGTTCCATTGCACTTAACAGAACAGGTCGGGCTAGTCCTGACGCTTTTGTGGCGGAAGTTGCTTTGGTTGCTTATCAAACCAAAGCCGCGTCGGCTGGAGCTATTTTTGGATAGGGGTCTCCTATTTTCCTCACGTAGAGCCTCGACAATGTGTCACATTGTGGTGGGACAGGAAATAAATAGACCATCCAGTACTACGAGGTAGGATCGAACCCTTCGCTTTAAACCCATTTGCTTGCATCCTATCTCTGCCCTATATATTGAAGTCATTTCTCAGGTACTTTCTAGCCCATTTTAGACATTCCATCTTGAGAAAGGCGGTCGAATATCTGGTCTACAACATGACAAAGAATTCGGCATCAACATTATTCGGACACATTATCTTGATTTACCTCCTCGAATACAGTTTTACTGCCTAAGGTTTTTTTTTCACTCGCAATGCACCTTATTCAAGACACTTCCCTCTGTATTAGTTACCTGGATTTGCTCTTATCTTATGTTCTACGAGACACACCGGGGCCTTCACTGTTCGACAGCCCCTGTTAAACAGTCTCGCTTTTTCAAGTATTGTACTACCTTTTTCAAGCTGTGCAATGATAAAATTCTTCTCAGCCTGCGATATATCACTTTTACGTTCGGTTCGTTTATTTATTGTTGCGCAGAATGTCTTCATTTTTGCCCCGTTGGCGCAGGTCGGTGCTGCCAATATTTGTATCGAATCACTTTTGCTCTATCATTCGGGAAACTAAATTTGCAATAATATAACCCCTTTGCACTATGTTTTGGCACGGAGTCTAATATTAGAATAGATAAGGCCTCTCGCTTTGATTGAGCAATTACGGAATGTTTTGTAATTATTTGTTACTGACGTTTTTTCTTAAAAAAATAATTAAAACCTACAAACAAAAACAATTTCCTGCGCTTGATAATAGGGTTAGGGCAGGGGTATGCAAAATTAAGAGGATTTGAACAGGGAACGTGCTAATTTTTTTTGCAATCAGGGATTCCAAGTGCTACGGGTATATACACGTTGCACCCGACATTTAAATAGGATTAAATCTAGAATTCAAATAGGATTATATCTGATAGATTCCATACACATAAAAACGTAAAATATACATGTCTATGTATATTTGTGCGTATGTAAATATATGTAAATATATATATCAATATCAATATATGTATACACACACACACACTCACACACACACACTCATACACACATATATATATGAGTGTGTGACTGTGCATGCATTTATGTTTGTGTATATCAATTATAATATATATATATATATATATATATATATATGTATATATATATATATATATATATATATATATATATATATATATACATATTTATATATTTATATATATATTGTAGTATAATTATAGGAAGAATTAGGATTTCAGGAAAATTGGATTAGGCTTTGGAAATCAGTTGTAGTGTCGCATCCTCAAATGTTTCAGACATTCACGAAAGTAGTGATTGTATATAGGTAAATACACATACATAAATACACACGTGTGTGTGTGTGAATATGTGTGTTTGTACGAGCTAATCTCTGTGAAAAAATATACGTACGTATTGAATTTCTATGGAGTGATCATTTTTTTAGAATCTGAAAAAAAACGAACTCAAGTGGAAGAGTCGATGGTTTCAAATGACGGTCAGGAGTTATTTTGCTCGGCAAAATTGTAACCCAAGTGGAACTAATTACATACAACGACCCACTGTTCATTATATTATAGTTTAGGGTATATTTAGACACGCATGCATATACAATAAAGGGATATTTAAAAAATCAACTTGCTGAAAACAATCACCGGGGTTACATTGGTACACAAAGAACTTCACGTGGATATGTTGAGTGGTTTTTTGAGTTATGCAGTTACATAGGCACATACAGACCTTTGACAAGTAATGTATGTGCACACATGTGCACCTACAAACAAAACAAACTTTCAAAAGCCAACTGTCTGAAAACATTCCTAGGGTTTACATTGGTATACACACAAAGAAAAAAATCGTTGGTGTATGTTGTGAGGTACCTAAGTTGGGCTGTCACATACGCACAGAGAAACATTTACTGAATTATAGCAAGATAATCAAGTTCATATATATATGTATATATATATATAATATATATATATATATATATATATATATATATATATATATATATATATATATATATTTCTCATAGTTAACTTGCTATAAACATTCACGAGATTTACATTGATTTTATGTCGTTCCTCAGTTACACATACTGTACAGAGTACAACACTGCTTGGGAACTGCACAGATACTGCAGAAAGTGCTAGAAATATAAAATCTGCGACCCCGAATTTTAGCAGTGGCCTAACAGAGGACGGAGAGGGAGAAAAAAAACACCAAAATAGTAGTGGAAGTACGAACCTGAAGACCTGAGGAGACTCACTCAGCCTTCAGCGATGATCACTGGGCAACCGGTATGAAACTGTCAACCACAGTATTACTTTGGTCTATGAGAATGAGAAGAGGGCTATAGACTTGAGGAGACTTGAGGAGACTTGTTGTCACTCAACCTCTCGTGGTAACCACCAGGCAACTGGTGTGAGATTGCAAAATAATACCACTAATAATAATGATAATAATGGTAGTAATAATAATTGTAAATATAATAATAATAAGAAGAAAATGAAGAAAAAGAAGAAGAAAATGAAGAAGGGAAAGATAGATTTGTTCACACACATACATAAGGAGAAGGATCTATATAGCTATAGTCTGACACGTGTATATTAGCTTGATATTGATTTCCATTGTGTAATGTTCAATCAATGTGATTAATATTCACCATTGAATTTAGTGCATTGACAAAGCAAGAAATTATATTGAAAAGGCGATATTATGTAAGATCAATGATGGTTCCATTATAAGATTACATACCTATTGATTTACTGTCGTATATACGTCATTAATCGATACAGATGGATACATAGATATAAGTAGATTGAGATAGATAGTTGATAGATAATAATTTCCATTCCTCCATGTGTGGTTAATTGTGGGGAAGGTCTATATCCAACGACAGACGCTAAAAGACTGAAGATAATGATAATGATGTTGATGATGAGCTTGATTATGACTTTTCATTCATTTTGTTCCGAATAGTGAAGGCATCTACAATGTTCTGAAGTATTTACTGCGGGTTGGTTGTCAATATTAATGACTTTCTTGATTTGATTTGGAGTTTTTTTGTCCAATGCTGTCCATGATTGAATTTGGAAATTTTTATTTCATTTTTTAAAGTCCAGTGTTACCAATTGATATATATATATATATATATATATATATATATATATATATATATATATATATATATAATGTTTTCTGTACAGAGTGAGACAGACTCGGGAATGAAGTGTTTAGAAGTAAGGTTTATTAATCTGTAGATGTAAATTGTCCAGACATGTTTCGGGATTCTTCCCATCTTCAGTAGAGTGTGTTGTGTGAGTATGTGTTAAAAGTTCCCATGTGGAACCAGAGTCCACTATCAGGAGCTATGCATTGTCATATATATATATATATATATATATATATATATATATATATATATATAATGCTCTTCCATAGAAATAGAGCACTCTGGTCGATGGGGAATATATGCTAAATAAATATATCACTAATCATATACAACTTTACTGACTATCCAGTTCCGTGACGCAGAGGTAGGTAATCATCCTCAGGGTCTAAATCGAAGGTTTCAATCCTGCCTCTTGGTACTGGATTGTCTATAGCCACACTGAAGATTTGTAATACGACGAAACAGCTGTCTGTTGATGACACTATATATATATATATATATATATATATATATATATATATATATATATATATATATATATATATATAAATTTAATCTGAATTTGAGAGTGACTTCAAGAATCAAAAAAATTGAAAATAAAATCTAAACTGGGTAGAACTTTGTGTGCCAATTGAAATGTTTTTTTTTCAGAATTTTTTCCAAATTCGAAAGTTACTTCCAGAATTGAAAAATTGCCAAATCACATCTGAATTGGAATTCTCCCCTTACTGGTTGAGATGGGTTATTTTTCAAAATTTCTCCGAATCAGAGAGTGACTTCCAGAATCAAAAACTTGTAACTTTAATCTAAGTTTGAAACTCTGGTTGGTATCAAAGGTAGAACCCCAAACAGAAATTCTGTGAGACATTGCAAAGCTGATCTCTCTTTTCCTTACCTTAAACCTACAAATACCCTTGTCTTTTTAACCATCCTGTCTTTGTCAGGTTTATTCCTTGCAATTAGTTGCCAACTTTGCGTTTCTTACGCTTAATTCTCTCCTTTTCACGCTAGCTTCAGAGCTATTCTTGTTTTGGCAACGCAAAAAGTGCTGGATTATCATTTCTTCAGTATCTCTCTGATGAATTTTGGCCATTTTTGGCTTTTAGGGGCCATTCCCATAATTTAAACTTAGCGTTTTTAACGTGTTTCGGAAGTCAAACGAAAAAATACTTTTGAGTTGACAACACTGCTTTTAGCTCTCCGTACTATATAAACCGACCCTGGCTCTCTGGGCTTCGTTTCACCCTCGGTCCCCGGTGCAATGCACCAGCTGCACCCTTTTCCATTAGCCCTTATTAAAGTTATTAAGGCTTTCACCTCATACTGGAAAATCGGGAAATTAAAGCATAATGGATTTGAATTCATTAGTTAACAAATGGAAACTTAGAGATGAAATAAACAGGTTGCTAATGCCAATACCCGAGAGCTGATAAAAATTTCAATTGAGATCGTAATTTTAAAATTGGATGCAGGGATTTTGCCGCAGGACACGAGGAAATGATTTGGGGAAATTGCATCTGGAAAGGAAGATACAGAGAACAGAATTATACAAATGAACTGCTTAATGGTCTTGGTGCAATCGAAAAAGTGTTTAAGGATTTCGTTCATTTTTCATTTTGCAATAACTCAAGCTGAATTTTGTAAAATAGATTGAAGAAATTTTCTGACGATAAAAAGCAAAAACGGAATGTTCAAAATAGCAAATTTTAAATTAGTTTTGATATTACGGAAGATCTCTCTATTCCGTGATCCAGGCCTTTTCACTTTTGATGACACGGTGGTACTCAACTTATTTTCCTGGCCATTGCTGTTCTTACTGCTCATCCATACTGCAAGCTGGTCAATTCTCTGATGTTAATAACCAGTTGAACAACCGTAGCCATCAAAGATGGTGAACAGTTCTACCTTTTTTTTAAATTATATATATATGTGTTTGATAATATGTTTGCTCGTGTGTTACAGCGTTCCTGGCCATACCATTTTAATCTACGCTCTTGGAAATTGACATTAGTACTTCATATAACCTTTCAAAAAATTAAAAAAATTATTTTTGGAAGAAAAATCTTGACTTTGTAGGGGTCCTAATTTGACAGGTTTATCAATATTACGTATATTCTTTAGTATCTACATATTTCTTAGATGCTTCTTTCGACTTTATTTTAGATGATTTTCTGTGAAAAATGTCTGTGATGTCATAATATAGCTCATTCTGATCATTTGACAGAACTTTTTTCATACGTCTCCAAATTTTGACGCTGTTGACTGTGATAAAGAGTAATAGTTGTGGCGCCCTCTATTTATCTTTCCGTCAAAATATCCATCTAATTATGTTCTGTGGATGTTATTTAGTCTTTTCTCAGTTTTCAAGTTGACTGGCTGGATGGCTATGAATGCATCACGCGTACAGATCGCACCAGTAGAGATAGAAGGCAGAACATTTTAATGAGTACAATTTATTAAGTCAAAAAGATATTTCTTTTCTTACCCTCTCCCAACACCAGAAATCTTTTAGAGGGGGATTCGGTTTGAAATGTACATTTATTCTAAATTGACCTCCAATCATCATCATCAGCAGTAGCAGTAGCAGCAGTAGCAGAGGCAGCCTTTCAGCGCCCGTCGTTTGACTTAAATATAATATAGGATTCACCACACCTCTCTATCATGGATGTTGCAGAGCCAGTAATTTCTGAACTTGTTTATCCCATCACACCATTTTATGTTTTGTCGGTCGCAGTTTTGCGTATGATCTCTGGGGATCAACGCTCCAATGTCTACCAGTTGTCTGATATTCTTGCATCATGACCAGCCCATCGTTATTTGATTTTTTTTTTTCATGAATTCTATTATAGCCCTGACTCCTGTTTCTTCTTTCGTGACTTTCAATGACAAGGGTTGATCTACGGAAGGAGAAGAATAACGTTTTTCCTTCATTTTTTTCTCTTTCAGTGGTCTCCAGTACTTGACAACGACGGGACAACGGAGAGGAGAAATTAGAAAGCTTACACTTGTCTTGGTTTCCTGAAATTTGCTATTGGATACTAAAAACTATTTACACAATGTTGAACGAAAAAAGTCAACAATAAATGATTTGTGACACTAACGGGTCAACCATCAAAAAAAATGTCACGAGTACCACAACATAAGAAACTGCAAAACGAGCGTATACCTCAGTCAGATCCATTGCAGCTGAAACTGAATGAAAATCAGAGAACTATTAGGTACAGTATGAAGAAAGCAACTGTGAAAGGAATTTGGGATCCGCCCCAAAATTCAATTAAATCTCTCTTGGACAAAATGTCACTGGAATTTAATTATATTAGATGTGAGCATATACATAGATGTATGAGGAAAATAAATATCTCTCAATCAAAGCAGACTAATTCTGGATCCGCTCCAAAATTTGACCAATTCCTCTATAGCCCATTATCCATACTGCCACAAAATCTCTTGTAGATTTATTGAGGACTTTTAGAGATATTGTGTGGGCAAATCAACAGAGAGATGGACAAACGGAACGAGTAAATATGTATTTCTCTGAAAACGGATTTGACGAGGGTTTAAAATATTTTCATCGTCACTGGCTCTTTCTGAGAGTTAAGATTTCCCCCCTTGCAGTTGGGATTATTTTGTTTAGGTTGTGTATCTCAGGGAGGCGGAAAAACAAAAATAAAAATAAAATTTACAGTAAACAGAGGCATTAATCAGAAGAAGAAAAACCCCAAAAATAAACATAGAGTTAACTGCTTCGTAGTGTTGGGTTGAAATCAAGGTTAATGTTGTCGTTTCCGGGGGAGAAAAAAAAAAGTAAACGTTGAAACAGATTGAAATAAGATGTATGAGTAGTGAACTGATTGAAATAAAATTTGAAGAAAAAAATAAAGAAAGAAAGTAGGGGAGAAACGAAAAAAAATGGAAGGAGAAAGATTTAGAAACGAAGGAACGAATGAAAGAGTTAAGAAAGGAAAGTGGGCGGAGGAAGAAAGCGTAGAATTGGGCTTAGAACTGATGGGTGGCCTTGGGGCTTATGACGCACTTCAAACAGGGCTTAAGGATTCGTTGGGGATTTGCACTGGGCAATAAGAAATGCAATTAGGCTTGAAGAATCTCTTGCGTGTTGGGGTTCTTCAGTGAAGGCAGAATATATAGTGAGAGGTCCCCACTGTGCGGCGCATTCGTTGGAATCTGTGCGGGTGGTTTTCGTAAACTAAACATTTTGAAGGGTTTTCTAGTAGAAATCTGGCAGAGAGGTTCATTTTTTGGATCACACAATTTGAAGAGATTTTGAGATATCGAGCAGGTTTCACTCCCGCCCACATTTTCTACTTATATAAAGAATAGAAGTGCGATTTGTGTACAGATCGGGCAATAAAACTGGCGAACAAAATTCAAATTCAGGACAGGGCTTTTTATTCCTCTCCACACCAATGCCCTTGAAAAAATCATGAATCCATTTCTTCTACATTCCACAATACTAGAAACCAGTCTAGGAGAAGGACGACCCTGATTCCAGAACACGGAACGGAGCCCTTCAAAACAGTCTGACGCCTAATTAGACGTTCTTCCGGAGCTTTCGTCAGGACTTAATTAGAGAGGGGGGATCAGATGATAAGATATCCCAGGATCTCCATACGCTTCGCCCAGGCATGAATCCCGGGATTTGCATTGTCTATAAAGACAGAACGGAGTTCATTCATATAATGAACAGTGTGACCTTGATCCTCTCTCGGTAATATTCTTTCCAACTTGAAGGAAATTTTCTTTTTGAATATCGACTCTTTAGGAAAATCATTTGATAAGTTCCAAATAAAACTCTTCTAAAAGCTTAAGCAACTTTTTAAAAATTCTTCTGTGAAATGAAAATTGTGTTCAGCAACGTGTTATTATAGAAGCAGCGCATCCCAATTTCTTTCTCTTCTACACCCTTGAGTTCAGTTATTCCCAACACCAAAATCTCTGATTGCTCAGCGTGACTCACCATTTTAGGATCTGGGGACAAAAAATTCCAAATATAAATGAATGGTAATCGTTTTTTTTTTTTTTTTACTTTACTTGCTTTTTCAGGGATTAACTAGTATATATATATATATATATATATATATATATATATATATATATATATATATATATATATATATATATATATATATATATATATATATTAAAATCCCCTTGTACCATAATAACAAAATATATACATGAAAAAGCGGGGAAAAAAACACTGAAGAAAATTACATAAATTGCATTCATAAATATTGGGAAACAGACGACTGAAGTAACACGAAAAATCTTCTGAACAAGTTTTTGAATGTTTAGTGGTCAAAGCTGTAAAGCTTTGTACATTATACATATATATATATATATATATATATATATATATATATATATATATATATATATATATATATATATATATATATAAAGCAAGTCGAAATGGGGCATGAAAACAATCAAGGATTACGTTGTTTTGCGATTGGGAAAATATGAACATTGAGTTTCCACATTCCTGTGACAAAAAAAAA
Organism: Thysanoteuthis rhombus; assembly: GCA_963457665.1. Classification (NCBI taxonomy): domain Eukaryota; kingdom Metazoa; phylum Mollusca; class Cephalopoda; order Oegopsida; family Thysanoteuthidae; genus Thysanoteuthis; species Thysanoteuthis major. The sequence goes on along the minus strand of OY735239.1, from coordinate 5,122,308 downwards.
AAAAAATAAAACATTAGAAAAAACGTGATCAATTGATTCACGGACAAGGAACAGTTAATAAAAATATAACTCGACTAAATTTGTCTTTCATTTCAAACAGAGTATGTTTAAGAGAAAGATTGTTGCCAAAATACACATTATTCAATATATAGGGTCTTAAAGTACATAAAAACTCGTGAGAATGATCGGGGAATTGACTGATCAGAAAAAAGGTCGAGTAATCACACAAGTTCACTTGGTAGTTAAAGAAAAAATGGAGGTAGGTCTTAGGGTTTGTTCGTATACATACATAATAGTAATGATTAGAGCCGTTAAAACCAAAGATGACTTCAAACCTGATTGGATGATTGTAGTATATGTTATTCAAAAGTAAATGGGCTGGTTACTCTCAGAATCCACAGGAAAGAACAGTTGGCTAGTCGATGACGAGTGCAAGAGGCACGATATGCTTACATTCACCCGGTCTATGTCATTCTAAATATTACTTCTTTATATATGTATATATATTGATAGCTCAATTTACAGTGTTGTGTAATAGAACAACGGATAAAATGTTTTCGTTTGTTTTCTATTTGTTACAAATTGAAACAATATACTCATTATTCATAGATATATATATATATATATATGCAATACTCTTCCAATATGCAATGGAGCACTCTGGTGGATGAGGAATATATACGATAAATAAATATATCGCTTAAATTCAACCTCACTGACCGTCTTCTTGGTCTGAAGCTAAGGTTTCGATCCAGCGTCGTGATACTGGATGGGATAATGGATAGTCTATAGCCACACTGAAGAGATGTGATACATCGAAACAGCTGTCTGTGGATGACAATATATATATATATATATATATATATATATATATATATATATATATATATTAATGTACCAAATGATTATGATTGTGTCAACTAGATAGATTTTACATGAACAGGTATAGACTTTTCAAGACATTTATTGGTCTTCCCTTGGATTTGTTTCCTGTATGTTAACAGCAGATCCTTTACCTGCTACAATTTACTCGATGGAGGTTCTGTGGAGTAATAGGATTGAGATGCAGGGAGTTTAGTGACCAGGTCAGCAAAGAGATGTAATATTTATCTTTCTGAAACCATTTTGGTACAACTCGTGCAATGGGGCCGATCGAATAGTCCTGCTGAAATATGTCAATGCCATCGTAGATGACCATTGTCATAAACGGATGTAACTAACTATCAATGTCGTTAAAGTATGCAATACGTGACAAAATATCTTCCACGTGATTGATGGGCCCAGTGCTTTGCAGCAGAACGTTACCCAAGCCATTACTCTGCCTCCATTGGCTCGTTGCTTCCGCACAGTGTGTATCACGGGACCTACCGTCCAACCTATCCCGGTGAAAGTGACATGTCAGACCAGGTGACTTTCTCCCACTCATAAAAAAAAGTCCAGTTCCGTCTCTAACATGAAATTTCTTTTGGCGACATACATTGGTTATCACAGGTTTCAAGAAGCCTCATAAACAACAAGGGTCCAGTTACTGTGAAAGACAAATGGATGGTAAGGTCCGGAACAACGACAGCAAAAGAGTGCCTCCTACGTATGCACGAAAAGATGATTTTACATTTTAACTGTAAAGTTCAAATATCTACGTTTTTCTGATTCAAATAATTCTCTAAACTTATTTATATGATTTAATCAAGACTAAATCAGCGAAGAAACATGGAACCTAACCAAGAGACAGGTCTGCAAATTGAGAGGCATTCAAAGACCTTTCAAGAGAATCATGCTTAACATCTCATCGAGAGATAAAAAAACAGCAGAGTATATCAAGGAGAAAACAGGAGTCTGAGACATCATAGAATCTACTAGAAAACTCAAGTGGCAATGGGCCGGTCATGTTGCTAGAATGGCAGACAACTGATGGACGCCACGACTCACAGTATAGATCCCCGGAGACAACATGCGAAACAGTGGCTGTCAGAATACAAAATGGAGAGATGAACTAGACAAATTTAGAAAATATTGGCTCTGCAATGCCCATGATAGAGAAGCGTGGAGAATCCTGGAGTAGGTCTAAGTCCAACGACAGACGTTAAAAGACTAATAATGATGATGATGATGATGATGATGATGATGATGATGAAATCAAAATGAATTCGTTGTGAAACAAAATTACCACCGCACTTCAACTAGCTGAACTGTAAATCCAGCTTTTCAAACCAACGACTTTCTGTGTAGGAGGTATTGAGATAATACTTTTTACATTGATCAAACATGGCCATAAAACACGTGTAGCTTTTGATTGGGGCAGCAGTTAAATATATGCACTAAAATGGGACAGAAGTTTGATAAAGCCTGGAAAATACTGTCTCGGTCTCTTCCCTAATTATTCCATTTTTTTTTTTTTACATCTCTGCTTTTCTCTTGATCTGGAGCTCTCAATATTATTGCGGTTTAGAACGCCAAGAAATGAACCATATGAGCTCATCCGCCAATTACATTCCAAAACCGCCCAACGTCATGAAAAACGGCGCGAGACCGCCTGACTCTTCCTGCTTGTGTCGATGGAAGTCGTCCATAGCAGTACGTTCACCACTGTGATAGTGAGAACACTGTTGTCTTTAAAAAAAATAATACATATTTTCCTCACATATCGTTTAAAAGATGATTATAAACAAGATTACTGCGACTTTTGTATTGTATATACAATAAATGAAAAATTATGAATACATTTTCGTGTACGTGTGTTTATCAGAATGAAATGAGCCCGTGCATGCTGGTATGATAAAGTTAATATCTAGGACGGCCTCCTGGCAATCTGTTGGTCGTGAGTTCAAATCACGGTAAGGGGGTGAGAATTTTTCATATAGGTGTACAGTCCTGATTATGGTGAGGGTTGCCCTTGTTTTTGTTACGGTCGTAATATAAGATAAAAACAATCTGGGTTTACGGTTTATTTATGTAAGCTGGAATGTCTTCACAACAGAAGGCTTTAGCTGCAAATGCATTTCACAAACATTCGGGATAAATGGAGAGAACTGCGTATATCTATCTGAAAAAAAAAGGAAAACAAAGTTATAAGATATTAATCCACCCTCGCTCTCATTGTGCATCTATAGATATAGGTATATGTGTACATACGGGTACGAGTCAGGGGTAGAGAGGAAGAGCAACTGCCCACCCAATTTTGGACAAACAGTAGAGATAATTCGGGTAATTGATATTTTTGCTGCAAAAAATAGCATTTCTTTCACGTTGCAAGTTGTGTGGTTGGTACTCTGTTCTGACGATTGATAAAAACATTTTTTTTTGTAGAAATTAGTGCTTGTCTCTTTAATCTGGGTAAAGTTCCGGGTAAATAAAGCCCACCTCCCCTTGACGAAGGAGTTCCAATACGCTCATGTATGTGTAAGTATCTAGATGAGTGTGTACTGATTACTTGCATATGGTTCTTTGTATCCCAAAAGTGCTCTAAACTACGGATGCACAAAAAAGCTAAAATATTTTTGTGTATGTAAAAAGAGATGGAGAGTAAAAACCTTTTTGGTACAATGGATGGAAGGTGTGAACATTTTCTGACGGGTCATTATCTGATAAAACCGTCAATCGAGTGGAATTTTAAGGATTATTAAAAAGTAAAATGGTTTTGTCTCCTGTTTCCTGTTTAACTCTATATCCACTAATTATGGGAATTCTAAAATTTTGCAGCATCTACATACTTTTCAATAATTCTCCTATTTCTTTCGATCAGTTCCTTGTTCGTGACATCGGATGAACGAAGGTGTGGGACTTTACAATTTACAGTCAAGACCACTATCCCTACTTTGTATCTACAATGCTCTTACTATCCATGGCTTTCTACAGCCACTAGAATATTTTGCATCCTTACGTTAGAGCACATCCTTTATACAAATCATTATACATCACTGATACTGATGTATCGTATGGTTGTTATTGTTGTCAGGATGGAATAATAAAGTTAACTTCAAACTTGATCTAGTGTTTGACAATACGAAAGATGAAGAGATATTTTTGCCTTTTTGTGCATCCGTATCTTAGAACACACTTGTGATTCATAGTACCATACGCCAGAGATCAATATACATACGATCATACTTATATATATATATCTCCATCAGTACTCACATACGTTTAGATACTAACTCTCACATGTGCTTAAGTGAACTCTCTGCTTAATGGGTAGAGGGCTTAATTTTTCTTGCCCGAAATAATACACAGATTAAAAAAAGACTAGCACTGATTTCTAATTTCTAATAAAAAGTTTTATATCAATCGAAGGTTCACAGTGCAAATCACACAACATGCAACCAAAAAGAAATATTGCACTGGTGTAGGTAATGAATGATTGTCGTTGTCACGGTAGGAAAACAGTCGACTTCAGACTCGGGCGAGAGTTAGACAATATCAAAAGACAAAGAATCGAAAGAAATAAGTTTTTAATTAAAAAAGAAAAAAAGAAAAGTATTTATTTTGTAACTGTCTATAATTGTGATAAGGACCATTGACATCCAAAGATTTTTTCGGACGATTGAGTCCATTCTTGAAACGTTGCGTGAATAATGTAAACAGTTAGAAAGAGTTCAATTGGCCGAAAAGCTCTTTGAATATTCCTTTATATTCTTTTCGAATGGTAGCCTCGCAAATGGCCTGCTCAGACAACTCGCGAAGTGGACTACACTTTTCTCTCTCTATGTTGGTCTGTTTGCCTGTGTGTATGTCTGTGGGTGCTCTGGGTCACATTTTGGGGGCTATAACCTCCCAACATTCCATGAGTATACCCCTAGGTACCATCTATATTTTTCTTCGAAAAATGCTTTTATATTAATTATGGACCAACAATGAGCAGATCTTGCCCTGGTATTTCTTAAAAAATTTTAGATATTTAAAAAAAAATAATTAGTACTCGAACATGCATTGGCTACGGTGATTCATTTATGCGAGGTTTAGATATTCATCAAGCGATCCTTGATTGACCAACTTATCATGACTATCATATTGGTCGACATACAGTTATACACTCGAGATTAGTAGCTTTTCAAAAGATTTGGTACCTTAAAAATGATTGAGAGCTTCTACAAAATATTCAGTACCTATCTAAAAGATTTGGGACGTTTTCGAAAGATTTGGTACGTTTTACGCTTTCTATATTGGTACGTTTGATTAATTTCTTCTGGTAGACATAGTGCTTATATTTCTACATTCTGACGACACACGAATCTTTATGTGTTCTTATCAACTGAATAATCAGCTTCAGTTCTTCATTGTCAATTAGATACGTTTCTGAAAGATTTGGTACATGTTTGAATGTTATCTCAGTACGTTTGATCAATTTCTTTTAGCTGGTATGGTGCTGATACTTCCACATTCTGACGACGCACAAGTCTTCGTCTGTTCCAATCAGTTCAATAATCGGCCTCAGTTCTTTTTGTCAATTGAACGGCTCTGAATGTTAATGAAGGCCGTAATTACAGTCAGAAGTCCTCTTGACGAAATATTACAGACTTTAATGATCGGGAAAATCGATAATTTCGATCAATCTGCAATCAACTCAGCAGGGATGTTGTTGTTCTGAGAGAGCACAGGGCAAGACGTATAATTTACAATTACAATCCGAGAGAGAAAGGATTTATTGTAAAAACAAGCAGTAAAGGTCCATTATAGACCTCCTTATAC